>VYZT01078671.1:0-10627 GCA_013400735.1 Pomatostomus ruficeps | reverse complement strand
ATAAATTGGTAAAGAAGAATGGCTTCCAGTAAATGCTAAAACCTTTAGGATAATGGAAAAAAAGTGAAAAACTTTGAATGTGTATGGTGGGGAATCCTTATTTTATTGTCTGCCAAGAATTTGTATTACGAGCTTATTAAATTACTCCCTCCAAGTGGGGCTTTGCAGGAGTGTGACAAGTGCTGTATCTAAATAAGAGGTGTATGAATCAAAACTTCACACATTTTATAACACATTCCATATTGTCGCACAAAGGTGTTTCTCACTTGTGGCTTTCTTATGTCTCAGTCATTCCTTCTGGATTTGTGACCTCTTATGTCGGACAAGGATTTTGGTGATATGTCTTGGATGAACTCTTAACCAATGGGTCTTTTTATTAGATTTATGAATTTTGTTTGGTCTTACTATCTTATATGGACTGTTCTTCCTTGGACTTGAAAATATTCCCTTGCAAATGCCTTACTTCAATTTGCAAAACTTTCAAGTTCTTTAAACCAGCTCTGCAGTTCTGATGCTCCAGTGGTACTGTGCCAGCAGTCAGAATTAGGGTTCTGGCACATACATAGACCTGTTTGGATATAAAGAGTAGCCAGGACTTATGGCTTGAACTGGAGCACATCCTGATCGTATCCTGCTATCATTCCATTTCTCACTTGCAGAAAGTTTGCATTTGCCAACAGCAATCCCTTTCAAGCCCCTCTGTAATAGCAGAGCCTGAGACCAGGACCAGCTCACCCTAGAGGTCACAGTGCTAGCAAAAGAGTGTTCCACTTTCCCAGTCCAGGACCAGCATAGGAAGTTGGTAACAGTGTCTACAAATAGCTGGGGTTTGTGCCTGTGTTCTGTAAAATTGTGTCAGATGATTTTTTTTTTAAAAGGTCTAATATTATAGAAATACTGTTGCTTTAAACTAGGCTCTTCCTGCTTTAAAATGACACTCTGAAAAATTTCTTCTTGGCTTACTTTGGAGAGAAAGGGGGAAGTAAACAGTTAGCATGTGAATATGTGCTGCTTTTCAAGAGGTGACATGGTAAGATATAAAGATTTGACACATTTGTGACATTTTCCCCCCATTAAGACAATAGTAAACTCAGACTTAAAAGCACATTTGGACAGAAATTATTATTGCTTTTTCTATTTGGAGCCCTGGGTACCAGGCTGGAATTCCAGTGATTTGGCCTTCCTCTGACCATTGTCCCAGGAGAAATCTTTGGATGCCACTTCTCTTTTAGTTCAAACAAACCTTTGTGCTCTCTTCTTAGGGCCGTCCTGAATTAACACCCACAGCAATAGCTGCAGGAAAACTGCTGGCTCGGCGTCTTTTTGGCCACTCTTCAGAACTGATGGACTATGACAATGTGAGTTGTTGTGTCTTTTTTCAGTAAGAAAATCTTTGGCTTTTTTCTTTTAAAGAATTTTTAAGGAATTGCATTTTGTCACCTGGAATCCAGCTTTGACAGCAGCCAAAGTGGAGGTGTGTGCCCGAGCATCACCTCTCAGTCATGCACAAGTCTCCCCATGTCTGCTAGGCAGTTGCTTCCCATGGTTCACCAATTACACCTTCTGCTTCCTCCCGTGCAGGTGCCTACCACAGTCTTCACTCCCTTGGAATATGGTTGTGTTGGACTGTCAGAAGAAGCAGCTGTGCAATGTCATGGATCAGATAATATTGAGGTATGAAAACATTTTTCATTTTCTAGCTGGTGTCAGAGTTGCCGTGTGGGAAGGCAGAATTTTCACTGTTGTATGAGATAAAACTTTTGGTCCCCAAAATATTGTGTTTACAGTTAGGGTGTTGGTGTCTCCAGAAGTGCTCAGAACTTCAGTAGTATTTCAGCAGGTCACAATGGTAACTGTTACCTATTGGGCATAAAATCATTGATAGGGTGTGACAGCTTTAAAGTAGCTGCCATTTTAGCAAGTTAAATTGTGCATCATTCTTAAATAATGGTTACGTTACTTTCAACAAGTCACCCTTGAAAAGATATGTTGTGTTACTCTTACTCACATGCCCCAGGGAAAATTGATAATGAAAAAATAAGAATTCACTATTCAGAATGCAAAAATTACAGTTTGGGCTTTATTTTGGGATGCATTATTATAGATATGAAAAGATTCTTGGATTTCATTATTTTCAGTAAACAAGGCAGTGAACCTTTGGGAGAAGCTTAAAAATGAATAGTTTTTTTCCTTTAATTTGGTGCATTAGTCTGAGTAGCATTATTTGTGAGGGTTTTTTCAGTTTTGTTTTTGATCTAATGATTTTCTGAGAAAGGCTTGTGTTGAGCTCTTACTGTGCTTTCCATATTTTTCTTTAAAATAATGAACAGGCTATAAATAAATTAATTTTTGTACAATTGTATAAATATGTAGTAATAGTACTTATTGTAATAATAAATAGCAGGTTTTGACGTAACAGTACTCTCTAACATAAAATATTGTTTCTCCTACCAGGTATACCATGCATATTACAAACCTTTAGAGTTTACAGTGGCTGAAAGAGATGCAACTCAATGCTATATGAAAGTGAGTTTTGTGACCTTTTAACTTGCTTTTAATTTAAAACGGGAGATATGGTATAGCCAGCTTTAAAGAGGACTGTTTAGCAAAAAAAATCTCAAGATGGATATTTTCTTGGTGACAGACATCTTGAAATTGCTTTACAGATATTAGCGTTTTTCAGAACTGACATTCTGCTGATTAATACCATCTCTGAACTGCTTTTAAGATCCTAAGAAATATTTCAAATTATGTAGAGATGATTCTCTGCTTCTCCCAGCAAAGTTCTTAACTGGTTACATGTAATATTTATGTTACCATCTCTTGGCAAAAGCATGATACCTTCAAAAAATTTACAAAACTACAGTAACTTTTCAGTCTCTACTCATGAAAACAAAAAAGCTGCTGGTTTAGACCAAAGCACAAGACCTGACAAGTGCCTTCTGCAGCAATCCAGTTGCTTCAGTGTTGGAAAGGTTTTTGATGCTCTTGCCCATCGTAGAGAATCTTAGATAAGGTGAAGTGTAGTGTTGGTAGAATATATCATAGTTTTCTTTTTCTTTCTTTTCTCCTCAACATCAGGAAACAGTCTTTCTTTTGCATAAATAGGTCCATCAATTAGATTATACAATATTTTATTGTTATGTAAAGAATGTCCATTGTCAATAATTGCAATCAGTTTTTCTGACTGTATTTTGTCACATCTGAATTACGTAAATGTGTGACTTAAGTGTCCCAAGTACCAGTGTAACTAAGGTGATTATATTCCATTTTACGTATTCCCTTTGAATTAGGTCAATTAGAGTAAATAAGGGTGAAGTAGTAATAACATAATAGTTGTTGGATGATATTTAATATAGTCCTTACTAAACTCTCAAAACATATTAAACATTTCACTTGAGTGTTTCAAACTCTATTGCAAGAAATTTTCCTTTAAAACTCCTTAATGTTTAAAGTCCCACATCAGGATTGCTGCTGTTCCTAGCATTCCTGATGAAAGAATTTAAGCTTTTATTGAATAGCAGAATTGAGTAGATTAGTGATAATTTAATGCTTGATGGGAGGACGCAGGGAGAGACTGACTTTCTTTTCATAATTATAAAGATGGTGTCCTTACAGGAACTAAAAAGTTGTCATTAAGTTCTCTAATAAAAGTTAAGTGTGCAATGACTCAGGCTTTCCCAGATACTTATTAACCTTCATCTTTGGCTGCTTCCAAGGCTTAACTCCTTTTTAGGTTATGTAGCCCATGTGGTAAATATATCTCACCAAACAAGC
This sequence comes from Pomatostomus ruficeps, assembly GCA_013400735.1. NCBI lineage: Eukaryota > Metazoa > Chordata > Aves > Passeriformes > Timaliidae > Pomatostomus > Pomatostomus ruficeps. Next base: position 6,850 of record VYZT01078671.1, on the reverse strand, counting down.
TGCTGTAAGTGTTTATTGACTGAGTCACAAAGGCACAAAATATCCTGTAATTGGTAGTGGTCATCTGTGAGAATACAACTGACAGTAGTAGTGGTCATCTGTGAAAATACAGCTGATGAAAACAACTGCACAGGCTTGGAGAAGTGCTTAGGTGGCCACTCAGTGGAAAAGAGCATTGGTCTGGTCACCAGACTATAGAAAGTACTTTGAGGATTTCATATAAATGGCAAACAACGAGTATTCAACACCAGAAATTATTGTTGTCAGTGGCTCCCTCAAGTCTGAAAGAAATACACCAATAAAGCTTCAATTCAGGAAAGTGCTTAAGGACAATAAGAGTGAGACCTATTGAAGTCAGTAAGACTTAAGCAAGTGCGTAAGTTTTTGGCACACTGGAAATAAACAGCTGAACTAAGATCTTGGGGCACTCCAGTTTCATTTAATTCACCTTCATGCGTTATCTTTAAGTGTTCTAAGAAAAGATCTCTATGTGATGTATTGTTTTCAGATGGTGTGCTTACGAGAGAGAGAGCAACGAATACTTGGCCTTCATTTCATTGGACCAAACGCAGGCGAAGTTATTCAAGGATTTGCTCTTGGAATCAAGTAAGTACAAAAGAATGTCTCTAGCTTCTAAAGCCTGCTTCTTAAGTTATTGTAAGATTATAAAAGATAGCTGCCTAGTTTTGGCAACACTAAAAAGAATGCATGCTTTTTGTTACTTTTATGGAGTATTGCACATATTTTCACTAAAAATACTGCAGTTCTTCATTAAGATGTACTGGATTTAGTTACTGTAATACTGGATATAGTTAGGGGACAACTGAGGAAAAGATATTGTTGATTTGATATAGTTAAAGCAAAAAATAGAATTGTGCATTAACTTACTAATGTTAGTTTTTTCAGTGTAGCTTCTTTTGCATTCTGTCCACATGATAGGAAATCACCATACAGTTTTGCAAGTTACTTCTTTAAAATGATATTTGTGCTTTTCAGAAAAGCCTTCCTTTACACTTGCCAAGCATTTCCTTTCCTAATCTCATCTTTAAATTTGCACAGCCATGGCTTCTTAAAAGTTCAGCAAGGATTTGCGTGAATTCTTGTATTTCTCCAGGTATAAGCTAAATATAATATAGTAAAAAAGAATCTTCTGTAGGATGATGGGAGACGGAAGGTACTTTTGTTTGAAACGATCTGATAATTGCAATAACAAACTTATCCTTTGTGATCTGATCTTGTTTAAGATTTTGCTCAAATAATAATATAGAAGTCCTCTATCTGAAGGAGTAAGGAATGATTCTTGGTCCTCTCTGGTTAAATGGAAAAATCCTGCTATGCTTCTTGTGTGCTACAATTATTTCTTATTTGTTTTTTCATTTCCTCTTCTCATTGCTGATTCACATCTTCAGAAATGTTGATTCCTACATTTACATTACAAAATTATAGTTTTTAACTCCCTCTTCGAAGAAAGTAGTCTGGGACACAATAAATCATCACCACTTGTGGTGTCAGTTCATTTTCCTAAATTTGATCACCATTTTACTGCAGTTTTAGTCCTACAGTTGTGAGTGACTATTATAAATGAAAAGCAGAAAGGATTAAGAAGGCAGGACCACAAGTATCATGTGAGGAATATCTTGGAAATCACTAATTTCAGTGTACCCTTAGTATACATTTTCAACATGTGTTTGTAGTCCATTAATTGCCAGTGTTTTACATTCTTGAAGTACATTTTTTAGGATGTCATTGTTTTGAAGTTTTATCCAAAATAACCATTGAAAAGGAAGCACATGAAACTGGAGTGCTTTTCTGCCTTGCTTGAGGGAAATGAAAACTTTAGGCACAGTAAGAGGTTTTCAGCAGGTCAGATTCTTGTATTGGTTTCTATTGCATTTCACAAATCCAGAGCTTTCAATGTGGAACCCCCAGTGTAAAAGCTGCTCTTCTCCTTTGTCAAATATTAGCTCTTGCTTCAGCCTGTCTGAAGGATGGTTTTTCATCTTTCCTCTGCACCTAGCACTCCAGTAACATCTATGGTCAGCAAAGATCTTTTGTTTGTTAGTGCTTTTTCGGATGTAAATGGAGACGCCAGAAGGCATCTATGGCTCCCTTTAATTTGTAGAGGTAGATAACATTATTCCATAGAGAGCTTGAAACAATTCTTAAATTTAGGGCCATTTCAGCTATTTTTACAGCATGACCTGCCGGGAATAGCAGTTCAAAAGAAAGTCATCAAGTCTTAAGAATGTTACTGGACAGGTAAGGGAATTAAGCAAGTGGGATGGTAGCACAAGGGGTTTGGGGTGGGTTTTGTTTGCTTGTTTGTTTTGTTCTTTTCAAATAATAGACTTTTTTTCCTCACTTATAACATTGATATGTTCAGTGTAAGTACCAGAGACTTTAGGTTCATGGAAGAATATTCTGGTATTACTTCCTTCAGCAGATTCTTTCCAGCAGTTCTAATGAAGATTTTCTTCCTCTGTGTATGTGTGCATTTTTTTCCATCTGGAGTTAGTGAAACACACATGTATGTACAAGAAAAGCTGAAGGTTGCAGTTTTGTCATATGTTTTTGCCACAGGCTCAGTTGTGACTTGGGGTAAATTGCTTAATTCTCTCTGTCTCAACTCTTATGACAATTCTTTCCTACCTCAGTGTTGTGAAGCTGGGCGTCTACGTGTTGTGTAAGTGCCTGAGAAATAATAGACAGCATTGTTTGAAGAACAAATGCAACTCCTCTACCTGATAAAATGGACAAGAGCAGAATTACTTTGATGTTTTAGGACCTTCTAGCTGCTTCAGATGAATAGCATTTGACTTTGTGGGTCTTTCTTTTCTTGTTGTTTTTTTTGGTAGATGTGGTGCTACATATCCTCAAATGATGAAGACTGTTGGCATTCACCCTACCTGTGCTGAAGAAGTTACCAAGTTGCACATTACAAAGCGTTCTGGCTTGGATGCAACAGTCACGGGCTGCTGAGGTTAAATACCATCCCTGGAAAGAAGGAAAAAAAGCACAAAACATATTTGTAAAGAAAAGGGGCAGTTGAAACAGCTTTAATGGTTCAGGTTACAGGAGTCTTTCTCATTCTCCTTGTAAACAGCTTTTTCTCACAGCCAAAAGTTTTTCCTTGCCACCATCACAGTTCTAAAGTCAGTGTAGTCCTGCTGCAACAAATCAATCTTTCAAAGTGCCTCAAGCTCTTCTCTTGCTGGGAGCTAGGGAATAATCACTGTATTTTATATGTAAATATAACTAAAGCTCATGACATCTGAGGCCATCTACAAATGAAGCAGTTGTCATTTGGGTTTCCCTGTTGGCACAACTGACTGCCAGCAGAAGAGTCCCAGATGCTGGGAATCAGACGGGGCATCCCTTAGAGGTCTGGTGGGATGCTTTGTCCTGCATGCTTGGATTGCTCATTCCTGATATTGAACACTGAGACTCCGCCTTCACCAGCGGAAACAAGTTCCCGAAGTGGGTAACAAAGGGTAAGCAGTCATCTTTGTTTTTTTTCCTTTAAAATGCAATCTGTAAAGGAATTTAATAGAAAATCACCAGAAGCTGTACTTCTGCTGGAAGAATCACAATGGATTAAGAAGTAGCAGCCTGGTCACAGTGTTATGGTGAGGACTGAGAATGAATGATCTCAGAGGTGCTAAAGGAAGAGTTGGATTTTATGGTGGCTTCTCTGCCTACTTCAGAAATTTTTAATTCAGCTCAGTCCAAACTAAATTGACACATCTCACAAATTACTGCTTAAACAGTGTATATTAAGCTGACAAGTAGAGTAAAACCCACTAATAATCCACCTTATGCAGCATTTTCTGTTTTATAGAATGCAGAAATATGGCTGACACTGAAATATTTTCTTGGTTTGTTTTTAAGACTGTCTTGCTGATGAGCTAGAGACTAAATCTGAATTGGCTGATGTCTGGCTTTAATAAAGCATGTTACTGAAAGGAACTACATTAAACAGTGATCCGGAAAAGAAATGGTCCTGCTCTGAGCAAAGGTATAAAATAATAGCAAAGATACAAAATAATAACTTTTTCTGGTTTTTTGGGGGGTTTTTTTGCATACTGGCCCGAGTAAGAAAGCATTACCCTGTTGCAAAGTCCTGCTGATTTTCGGGCTCTCCAGAAGGGGGAGGTGCTGGCTCATCTGTGGCAGGAAAGGAACAAATCTGAGAGTGAAGCTTCTTGTGCAGAACCCTGGTAAGGAGGTAGCCTGACAAAGGCGAGCACAAAACAAACTGCACTGAATTTCAATGCCAGTCGCAGTTGAAATATTTTGATGTGCACAGTCACAGTTTTTTGCACCCTTTACAGCAGAATAGTGCACATTGGCAGAGGCCAGCTTGAGGTGAAACAAAATATATCCTGTATGCAGTTAATGGATATAAATGTTTTATGTGTGGAATTTGTTATTTTCATTCCAAATTTGTTGCAGTTTTGAAGAATAGTCTGATGATCATGTATATATCTGCTATTTTATTTTGATTGGTATTTCACTGCTGCAGCAACACAGACAAACGATTGGATTGTATCAAGTGTGAGATCGTTTTTGCCGTGAGAATTGTACCTGTCTGAGAAAGTATTAGACAAAAAGGGATCAAAACTTCCTCGTAAAATAGGATGTAACAGCATTTATCACACTCTCATTGATCTGAGAATGTTAAATTTTCAAATATGTATTTTAACTGAAACAACAACAAAAGAAATCCTAAACATTTTCTCTACAAACTTTCCTGATTTTTTTTGGTCCATGTTTCTGGTTCATAAAAAGGAAGAAGTGATACCATTTGACTCCAAGTGGCATTCGCTATCAGATCTGCTGATGCCATTTTTCATCTATCAAGTCACCTATAAGTTTGTAGTTGACAAGAAATATTTTGAGTGGAAGTGTAGTTGAAACAATGCCTGAATTTTTCAGCTGCCTCTAGAAGAAATGATGAAAACTTTATATAAATAGGTGCATACCTGCACATTCAGAAGTTTCTGTTTCTTTTAATAAACGGCCTTATGAGTATGATGCAGCCAAAATCCTTGCTAGATTTTCCTCAACTGTTTACAAAAAAAGAGTTCATAGGAAATTAGGGTTTCCTAAAATGTTTTACTTAATATTTGAAAATATGGAGATACAGCCTAATAGAGATTTTTCTGTGAGAAACAGCTCAGCTCTGGCAAAACTCTAACATGTATGCATGCAGGATTTTCTTTCTAGTGATTACCTATTATAGTTCCTTTTGTTTCCTGCAAATGAAAGCATTAGTGTTTAACCATGTAAAATTTGCTTCTCTTCTCTGCCCTACCAGTGCATCCAGCAGAGAGAGTTGTCCGTCCCTACAGACAAATCAATTGAAAGATGAGTTAATTTCATTCATCATAAAGTTCAAATTAATTATTTTGGACAGCAGGTAGAGAGATCTCAAGGAAATGTGTCCTCATGTATATAGAGTGTAAAACTAAGGCATGTCATCATTTTCAGAAGAAACAGAACTGTCTTGGGTTTAGAATTGCTGAGCGGACTGCATGAAATTGTTCCTGTCTCTTCAACAGCAATCTGGTTCTGTTGCTCATTTAGTGGAAAAGGCTGTTGCCCCCTGAAGTAAAACCAAACATACAATCACACCTACATAACCCTAATGTCAGAATCAACAGTAAGACAGAATAATGACAAATATTGTGATTGTGCTTTTTTTCCTGAAGGATTCACCAGGGATGGTGCTTAAGAATTGTTTTTACAAGCCTGACTAATGTAAATTGAAACAACTGATGTACATTGCAACTTACTGATTGAATGTGAAAATGTAAAAAAAAATGTAGTCAGGTTTCTCAGGATGCCAGCTGATGAGGATTTGTTTGTCAAACCACACCATGGTGCAAACAAGTCTGAGCTTTGCTGGATCCCTCATATGTGTGATCCCAATATTTATTGTGTTGTGAATTAATGAATGAATAAAGAAATTTTTTTTCTACTAAATATGTGATTGTACTTGCTTAATTTTGTACATATGATTTCTGCTTAAAGTAGATATATTTTTTGATCTCAATGCTGTCTCTCTTGGTTGAAGTATTTGTTAAAGAAATGAAGAAGTAGACAGACTCAGACCATTTATTAAGGAAATGTTGATACCTCTCTGTATCTGTGTGTAAACTGAATAACCATTGAGATTTTTCCAGGCTGGATGGCCTCTTATTTTAAATTTAAATCAAGAGAACCTGTAGACTCAACAAGTATGGTTTCGAATATTGTCCTCTTTGCTCCAGCTAACGAAGTCTAACAGGTATTTTCACTGTCCCTGCATGCTGACATGCTTCTTGAAGTTGTGTCAAGAGTAAACTCCCTGAGCGCAGTCGGAGCTTTATACAGGGCTAAACTGTTCTACACAAGCTGTTCACCTTTGGGTTTAAACTAGAACACAGAGTGGAGAAAATGCATTGCAACAAAGCCTGTTAGTAGCTATGGGTACTGCTAGGTAAAAATATTAGAAAATTAATAGAGAGATGCAAATATATGTAGAACTGTAGATAGCAAAATATATGTAGAACTCTGAGAAACTTCTCTGTCTGTAAAGTAAGGGAGTACATTGTTCAATTAATCTCAATTTTCTTTTATATCTTTAAATCCACTGATTTTGATGAGAAGTTCCCATTAAGTCAGATGATACTGAGCTTCTGAAACAAGCTAGTTTAGTATCGCCTCAGTATATGCCCTGGATTTGATGCTGAGAATGAATATTGACTTTACTCTATGTAAAGGCATTTTTAATCTTTTCATTTCCTGAAATATTTCATTGCAGGTTCTAACTAATTAGGATAGCTAGTAACAGTGGCTAAAAAAGGGG
>VYZT01078590.1:0-29424 GCA_013400735.1 Pomatostomus ruficeps | reverse complement strand
GGAAATAAAAAGAAAAGAAAGATGGGCTGACTGGACTAAACCGCTCTCAATTTCTCCATGTTGTACTGGTTGTTAGAGTAATTCTTCTAAACTTTGCACAGTCTATTCTGTGCATCTTTTTATAATTGTCATAATAGTGCTGCCAAAAAAATAGCTATGAAGGAAGAGGACTTTCATTTGGATTTTACTCTATTATATTCATCACATTATAGTGATGAATTTTGCATGGGTATAAACCCCACACTTTTTAATTGTTATCCAGCTGTTATGTCAACATTGTTTCCCATATTACAATCTGAAAAACGTTGGTATTCTGTAATAGTGTAAACTCAAAAGTATTCAGTGTGGTTCTTCAAGAGTATCATCAGGAGTTATTCAGTCTTTCTTAACTTCATTCAGCCTTCATTTACATATTTGTATGCTGATTCTAAAACACTTAGACTCTTGTATTTTTTCTCAGATTCTCCACCTCTAATCCTGTCTTTCAGGATTTGAATGATTGCTATAGCTTTCTAAATGTATTCATTCCCTTAACTACAGCACCAGCCTTAGAGCACATTTGTGTGAGCATTGTCTTCCGGGCTGTTTTCTTTTCCACATTGAGGTCCACATTGCAAAGTAACAGCAAGACAGACCTTTTTTGTACCTTTGGTCCTGCTACTTGCTGTTATGCAACTTGGTTCACCTATAGAATGGTAAAGTTCTTATTTTTGTGATTCCCTACTGTCAGTGGTTGGGTATGGCTATTGTAAGAAATCATCACCAAGATCTTTTTATCCATTCCTCGTGATACCTCTTTATCATCAGGATATTGTTGGCTAGAACTTTCTTTTTTACTAGCAACTGATTAAGCTGTAACTTAGTTAAATTTCATAAACCACAAACTGGCTACAAGCCTGGAAACACTGAAACTTTTGCCTAATTGGAATCAATTGCTTCTCTGTTTATACTGGATTACAATGTTATTGGCTCAATTTAGTTTGTAGGAAATAAATTGTTGATGGTTTGGCTGAGCAGTTGTAACAATGAAAAAATGCAAAAAAAAAAAAAGATGTGAAGATAACAGGCACAGCCTGTTTAGCATTGCTAAAGCCATTGACATTATCATGGAGAAGTGGCTTAAAGCCAAAACAAGCTCATTTGGACAAGACAGGAGAGAAGAATTGTGGAATGTTACTGAACGTTGCAGACGCAAAAGATATGTTTACGCTGTCGCATTGGCCCACTCCCTGTTTGTTGCCAGGGTCCTAATCTACCATTGTTCATGCTGCAGAGATGTTAATGTGCATGCAAGCTCCCTTCTGGGATGAAATAAAAGTTTCTCTTGAGGCGAAATCCTACCCATGTGATCTCTGTGGCCACAGAGCATGCTGATTTCTTAACCCTTCAATGTGCATCAAGAATGTAAGTCATGCCAGCTACCCTTAAAGGACCTCTTTGTATGGGTTTGAAGAGATCTCATTATATTTCTAGAAGTATTAAACCCATATGCCCTTTCCCTGTGTAATGTTATAAGAATAACTCTACATCAGCCCCAGCAAGGGAGAACTTTTGACAGCTTACTAAAAGAGGCAGGTTGGCTTCTTCCTTCCCTCTTCATCTCATCAGTACTCACTAGAGCTCTCTTTTCCTGCAGTTCATTAGAGTTCTACAGGAATAGAGCACTGATCTCAAGGCTTTGCCTTCTGACTTAAGCCTGTGTATACTTGCCAGTAGCTGCTGTGTCATCTTGGACCTCTTTTGGTAATTCTTCTCTAGGACTACAATGCAATAGATATATCTGGGCTTAGGCAGTCACTTAGACATTTGCAAAGTTTACTCAGGGTTGGCTATGGGGCATCTATTACATGTCACACACATTGCTTTGTGAACAGCAGTGCAGTACATCATGTGTTAACAGGCATATCATGTCATCAAACACTTCCAAGAATTGGTGTACTTGAGTTTTTTTAACTCTGCTTACCGATAGCGGAAAAGCTGGAGGTCTGAATGTTTTAAGACTAGCTATTATAGTAAAATGCAGGGTTTGGCATTAGTAGGCTGCCTACTATAAGACCTGCTGACAGAACAAGGAAAGTGCAAGAGAAGTCTTTCTCACCCACACTAGGAAGATCTGGGACAACAGAGACAGAGGTGGAGAGATATCTGCAGAGAGCACAGAAAAAAAATATTACCTGTGTGGAGGTGGCCTGGAAGGCAGTGTGATTATGCTTCTACACATGACATAAAAGCTTTCTTGAGGCAAGCTGGGCCAAGTGATAGGGATGGCTTTGAGTGCAACTGTGCCAGAGGCATCCCTGAGGACCTGCCCTCCGGCTGCCAGGCAGCTAGGTTCACACCTGACCTCTCTCCCTAGACGTTGTAGATTATGTATTTTAATGGAGTGCAGGTCTCCCTCTGATGGAAAAGAGTGTTATATATCTGACAAGAATGTGGTAAACCAAGAATTTTGGACTATTACTGACTGTGAAAAAAACCCTGTCGTGGTTTTGATCTTGGCTAAGAGCTAGGCACTCACGGCAGTCACTCACTTGTTCCCTCCCCTGCCACAGCTGGGCAGATGAGAGAAGGAGAGGGGAAAACAACTGAGGGAATTAACTCAGACGTCTATGAGTTGAGATAAGGAACCGGGAGAAAACGCTCCAAGGACAAACCAGCCTCAGCTTAAAAAGTTGCAAAGTGAAATTTTTTACTACCTGAGTTAGAAGGAGGATATGAGAAATAAACTAAACCTTTAAAAAACACCCTTCTTTTCACTCCCCACTCCTCCCTCCCACCAACAGTGCAAGGGGGACAGGGTGTGGGGGTTCAGGTCAGTCTGTTTCCAAGATCTTCTTCCTCTGCTTAGGGAGAGGAGTTTTTTCTTCTGCTTTTGCCGTGGGGTCCCTCCCATGAAAGACAGTTCTCTGTGAACCTCTGTGGCGTGGTTTTCTTGTCTATGGAATGCAGTCCTCCAAGGACAAACTGCTCCAGCATGGGAGCAGGGGGCCCCTCTCTCTCTAACCGGGTCTCCCACCTGGACTGCAGTTTCCTCCGACATCCACCCGCTTCAGCGTGGACACTTCCTTCACAAACTGCGGGACTTTTATCTCAGTCTCTGTCTCTCACTGGGCTGCACCTGCTACGGCTTCTCTTGGCATCTACGGCTCCTGCGGCTTCTTCCATGGCTGCTGCGGCTTCCGACATCTCCCGCTCCAATGTTGGCACCTCACCCACGGACTGCGGGTGGCTCTGCATCCCTCATGGACCCCATGGACTGAAGGGGGGACACCCCGCCTCACCATGGGCTCACCACAGCCTGCAGAGGAATCTCAGCTCCAGAGCCTGAGGCACCTCCTCTCCCTCCTTCTCCACTGACCTTGGTGTCTCCATGTTGTTTTCCCTCACATGTTCTCACATCCTCCTCCTTCTCTAACTAAAGGAAGCTGCGTGTACATTTTGTTTTGATTTTTCCTTAAATATGTCATCACAGAGGCGTAACTAACCTTTCTAATTGGCCCAAACATGGCCAGTGACATGTCTATCATCTTCAGAGCCATCAGAGATTGGCTCTGCTGGAAATGGTGAAGAACTCCAGAAACTTCTCACAGGAGCCATCTTTATGGCCCCCTCCCCACTACTAAAACCACAACAAACCCTCAAAAAACCAATAACAAAACCAAAAAAACATTCTACATCTCCAGCTTGAGCTTTCAGCTGAGGAAAATCAGACACCCATACAATAGGAGATACGTGCTTCTTTGCTTTGCTTCAGTATTGACGCAATGGTATATTCAGATTTCACAGGTTTTAACCTTAACCTGAAAAAGAAACCCAAGCTGTTGAGGTTCTTTCAAAGCAAAACATAAAGTAATGCAAACTGTGTTTGCAGACAGACTGAAACCATGACTGCAATGTATGAGCATTTCCCATCTGTCATTAACCTCATTGTGATATTTAGCTCTAAAGCCCAATGATGTTCTGTTAGGAACTATATTCACTGTCTTAGGAGTGATTATTTTAGTGTACATACCACAGAAGGAAGGGAGGCATGTTGGGAGATATGAAGACTTTTTCATTGAATAAAATTCAGAGGGAAGGAATGAATTAGGATAGAAACAAAGACTAAGTAATTGAGAAAATATAATAGCAGGAAAAGAAAAAATAAATAAAACTGTAACTTTTTAAATGAACCCTTTTCTCACAGGGATCTTGCATGTCACATAAAGGCACTGCACAAAGCTAACAACAAAAAATCAGTCTGATATTTTCCTTAATCACTAGACTTGTTGCTGATATCATAAAGTGTTTCACTAGGAATTGAGAACAAACCTGAATTCATCTGTAGCTCACAGGAAACTCAACTATCTCCTTAGAAAACATTTACCATTCTTGTCCTAGTCTATCTGAAACAATAACTCTGCAAGAAGTCTTAGGTTCCCCCAATACAAATTAATGTGGTGGTCTGTGAACTCTGATTTTGATTAGTTAGATGCTAACACTATTAATTGCTCATATGCTGAAAGATGCAGCAGATATATTTATCAAATGTTTTTTATCCATGCAGGACAGACCAGCCATTCACTCTTGGAATTCCACACCCCTGAGCAAAAGTACTAGAGAAAAAGCACTGAAGAAAGCTTACAAAGTGAGGAGAAAGTGCCTCCTTTTAGCTCTCTTCAACTTCCTGAGGAGGGGAAGTGGAGAGGGAGGCACTGATCCCTTCTTCCTGGGATCCAGCGACAGGAAATGTGAGAATGGTTCAAAGCTGAGCCAAGGGAGGTTTGGACTGGATAACAGAAACCATTACTTGATCAAGAGATTGGTCAAACACTGAAAGAGGCTTCCCAGACAGGTGGTTGATGCCCCAAGTCCATCAGTGTTTAAGAGACATTAGGGCAATGCCCTTAATGATGTGCTTTAACTGTTGATGTGTCCTGATCTAGTCAGGTATGTGGGCTAGGTGATGCTGTAGAACCCTTCTAACTGAAAGAGTCTATTCTATTCTATTTTGGGGGTTTCTGTGATTTTCCTTTTCTTCTGAGACATTTCTTATTTTCTCTGCAAATGACTGCTAGAATTCCTAAATCCAGATTTGGGCATGGCACTGAAATGAATACATCCATTTACCCACAAGAACATAAATTATGGATATCCATCCATTTTCAAGTGTATCAGCTGCAAGTATGGCCAGGAATACACAGTGGTTTGATAACACGATTAAATGATCAATTTTCATTGCACATTTTTTATTGGACAGATTTTTTACAAAAGATGGGGAAAGCTTTTAATTTTATTGAGTAGCATCACAGCTTCTATTTATAATACATGTAAAGCAGGAAAACAAAATTGGAGAAGACAAATGGTAACAAAGGTGTGACCAAGAATTCTAAGTCTTTATTTTGAATATCAATTTGAACACTTTTTATTTCCAAAATCCAATGGATAATTTGCCAACAGAGGTGTCAGCTTTCAAAGTACTGTAGGAACGAGAGTACACAGTCAGATAAATTACATGCATTTTTCTAACACCTTCTCACTAAACTGATTTAATTTACTATAATTGAAAGCTTATTTTCTTTTAATAACTTGTATTGAGATGTACTTTATGTGTTGGTTCTAGAGCCTGTGCATTTCAGCAGCTAAGTGATAAGTCTCTAACATTACACTGTCACATTAAAGATTATTGGAACAAGGAAAAAATCGGATCAGACAACATCATGAAACATTTCTTCCCTTGTCTCCCCTACTCCCTTCCTTCCCCTTCAGCCAATTAACATGCCCTTGAACTTGCTAAATAAATATAATTATATAAATAACTATATCTATATTGACTCCTTGAAAAAGGCATTCAAATCAGGAAACTGCAGATATATGCTAAACAGTCCGCAAACAGTTGCTTAGTATCTAAGAAATTGTTACTTGGGACAAAAGTGACACCTTATCTGCTCATTTTTTACTTTTACAGCTTCAACTATGCAACTTGTGGCAGGACCCTAAACAGACTCTGGTCTGGATATTCTGTCACACATTTACTTAAAACCCTTCAGCCCACTGAGGATGCTCAGTTTTGTAAAACTATGTTTTATTAGATTGTTGGAACTAGCTTTTGACACAGAGAGGACTCACAGTTGCTAGGTGGGACCTATAAGAAATTCAAAACCAAAACACAGTGTGACACAAAGCCCTCCCTGTGTGGCTGGCTTGCCTTTCTCATGTCCATGTTGCCCCAGCTGGCTGGATGAACTCTGTTGCTGTTGCAGCATGAGGGCAGAGGTGACAAGTAGAAATGGCTACGAGTCCAGCAAATGCATCATTCCTGCTCTGCAAGGTTTAACAGGAGGTTCTCTGGTGGGATTCAGCATTCAGCACATGCACTGTCTTTCAGGAAAAGATATATTTCTCTTCCTTTCCTTGTCGTGATTTATGATGTGGTTTTTTGTTCTCTTTGCAGTTTAAATTTCTTGGTCTGTAGTCAGGACACTGCTGTCAAATAGGTGAGATTACCTGCTGCTGTTAAATCAAACTGAAATGTAAGAATTAAAGGTACCCCTTAATTAAAAATTGCTAACCACCACAGTGGGTCTGCTAGAAGACATGGGGCTGTCTTTCATAAAAAATTGAGGAATAAAAGTTACAATGTTCATTTTCATTCAGCACCTAGCAGATTTTACATCAGCATATTTTACTAATTCGGAACCTGTTGAAATCGGGAATTTCCTTGGTTTTGTCAAGATTTGGATTACACAGTTCAGTAACTGGGATTAACACAAGAGGAGATTTTAAATGTAGATAATTTAGACCTTTTTTCAGTTTTCATTAATTAACAGTAATAAATTAAAACTAATTTTTCTTCCCCTGAGAACATAACTACCTTTCTTTTTTCTCAGAACTTGTTCTAATTAAAAACTCCACCATATTTTATATTAATTCTTTACATACTTTTATGTAGCAGCCCTGCTCATTTTGCATGTGTGTAGCAGCTGAATCTCAGTTTATCAGATAGGAAGGAACAGGACATTTTTGCAGCTGAAGAAGACCAAATCTGTGTGGTTCATTGATTATCGTCTTCAGGAAACAGGCTGTCCTGGAGAGCAGAGAAATTGCAAGTTTAGCAAATAACTTAGACAAAGCTTAATTGTCACTGAAGAGAAAAGTAGGAGGACAGTAAACAAAAGAAATCCTCTCTCAGTAGTCTGGCATTAGGGACACCTGTTAGTTTGCAGAATGAGAATTGCAAATACTATTACCACTAATATTTTTTTCCCTGCAGAATGAAAGCTAATAAAGTTTGAGTTACTTTATTGTTTCTGTCTGGTTTAACTATTTTCTTTATTCTAGTTTCCACTTGCTGTTCTTTTACTTTATTTACAGTTATTCTACAAAATTTTAATCTGCCTGGCGAGCCAAGAACTAGAAATTTGTGAGGTTTTCTGAGGTATTTCCTTCCAGGCAAAGCATGAAACTCTCTTAAGTCAGCACTATTAAAACTGTTTGTAGAATCATAGAATCACATAATAATTTAGGTTGGAAGGAACCCTTAAATATCATCTAGTCCAACTCCCCTGCAATGGACAAGGACATATTCAACTAGATAAGGTTGCTCAGAGCTTTGTAAAACCTGAGCTTGGATTCTCCCAGGGATGGGGCATCTGCTATACCAGTAGCTAGTGCTTCACCACCCTCATACTAAAAGGAATTTCTTCTAAATCTATAATCTTTTATTTTAATAGCATTACCCCTTGCCCTATCACTGCAAGCCCTGCTAAAAAGACTGTTCCCATCTTTATTAGAAGCCCCCTTTAAATACTGAAAGTCTGCTGTAAGGTGGCCCCTGATCTCTCTCTTCTCCATGATGTGCAAGCAAGCAGTGTAATAAATACATCTTTGTAACTTTTGACCATTAGGCAAAACATGAAAACTCATCACCTGCCTCTTTTGTTATCTTTTAGTGTTTCACATGCATTACAAAAAAGTAATTACAGCAGATTTTCAGAAAAAGGTGCAGAGTGCTACAAAGTCTTGCTACATAATTTGAATGTTCTGATTTATGTTAAATATGATGTGTCTGTGAATAAGAAGACTAACAGGCTAGTAAATTATGTTCACTCTGCAATCAATCTCTACAGGTTTTTGTTTTGTGCTTGATATATCTAAAAGATTTTCTAAGTAAACTCCACAAAGGTGATGCCTGAGAGATGGAGGCTACCTAGAACAGAGGCTAGACAAGATTAAGTGAATAAAATGGGTGTTTATTGAAGGGCCTTCAACAGGTACACCTCAGGCAGACAAAAGCCCTCTCCAGGAGAGGCCACACCCAAGATGGACCCCAGGTCATGAGTTTTCTACATTTTTATAAGTTTCGATCAATTTACATATCAGGGTTAATTGTCCAATTACAGTTTCAGATGATGATGTAATTCACCCCAAGTCTGTCCCCCCTTTTAGAGCTTTAGTTTACATACTTTGGGGCCTGGAACAGCAAGGTGTCCTTGAGTCCAGATCTAGAGAGGATTTGTTATGTCTAACTAGAATGTGAGAACAGGAGTTAACAGACTACATTGAGTTTTAGAGCTATGCTAAAGCAGTACAGAGTCTAAGAAATATAAAAGCTAAATCTTAAGGGATCAAAGGAGTAAAAAATGTAATTTGGATACATTGTATTCATAGATATAAGAAAAATTATAAAATCTTAGGACATTTATTTTTGTAGCAAAAATTTATGATGCTGCAGCTAGAGTTTGCTGATAGGAATTTTTTTCCTGAGTGCTCTTCTGTAACCATGCACCAAGCACAATAAAATTACTTCTATTCTATTGAATATTCGCTTTTGTCAAACGTTAATAGAGAGGTTCAAATTCAATCAGTGTAAGAAGCCTTAGGTCCAACGGATTTCAAGGATGCTTTCAGTTTGTCAATGAAAAGGTATGAATCTTACTTTGGCCTTGAAATAGCATTAGGAAGTTTTTGTTCAAACCTTTGTGCTTAAAAAAGTTCTCTGTACTCAGAATGTCACATCTTGAGATCTGTTCAATTTTCCTTTTTGTCCCGTACTTTTTCTCCTCTGCAAGGCACACACAATAGCTGGAACATGAGAAAATTTGAGCTAGGATTTCAAGATTATGAGACCAAAGTGAATCCATCAAACCAAAAGCTTTGAGACCAAACTAAACACATTGCAAGCTTGATAATGAGTATATGTTGTTATGAATAATCACTGAGAATTCTCTGAAGCTGTATAGACTGTTTCATATTTGCTGTTGTGAGTCATGGATAACTGCAGGACCTCTGACATCGCATTAAACTGACACATTTGTTAAGCTATTGTTTACCAACTGTCCTTCATATCACAGCCAATATGACCCCAGTGTGATCATACATAGTTGTGTGCAGTAGTATGCTGGATTTGCATTTGAATCCTGCACAGACTTTTAAAATTTTTAATAGACTAAATATTGTTTGTGTTTGAGTATAAGAATTGTTTATCTGACTGACCATCTATAGCCAAATATCTTTTGAGATTTTTTTTGACCAGAGTCAATCTATTGAAACTTAATTTACAGTTCTGAATCACAAAGACTTCTTTTTAATAGGAATGTAAATCACATAAAAGTGAGAGCAACTGGAGTTGAAATGGAAATGCATCAGAACATAAATAATCTGCTTTTCTGTTTAAACCAAGCAATGAGAATTTTTCTACATCAATTTATATAGAAAAATATTTAGCTATGTGAAAAAAACAAGACACAAATGTTCTGAAGGTGGTAATAAATAAATTGACTGTAAAGAAACAGCATTGAAAAGAATAAGAACAATAAAATTTCAAGTGTTTAACTGAGTTCTGAAGCAACTGTAAGCACTCAGCAAGATCTTGGGTATCATGACAGACATTGCAGTGTAAACCTTCACTTGTATAATGTTCTTGTTTCATGTATAAATGGTAAAAAAATTGCTAACAACAACATTGGAAGACGAGTTCAGGCTTAGTTCAGACATCTAGTTTTCTGTTTCCTAAACTTCCCCTCAACTTTTCCCTTAATTTTGATTCTGCATAAGATTTTACCTATGAATAGGAAGACCATCAAAATGTTATAAATAATATTTTTATGCTGTGTTGCCCACTCTTGACAGATCTATGTTTGTGTGGGTGGATTTCTTGTCAGAGTTGGTTTTAATGTGGCTATAAATCTTATTGCAGATTAACTGTCATTTCATGAATCAGTAATCTGATGATTTTTAGGAGAAGCTTTTAGCTTCTCTGAATACATAGCAGCATACCTTTAGAACAGTCTTAAGTGATGATGAAAGGGGACACCAAATGTGTTAAGAACTGGAATTTATAGTGTGCAAGTAGATAAAAGATGATAAAGTTCTGAATGGTAGATGACAGAGAGAAGAAAATGAACCTCCAGTAAGGATCCCTTGCTATCCAGAAGTCACAGGTCTGAAGTCACTGTACCTACAGTGAATAACTGTACTTAGTGTTGTCTACTCAGGAACTGCAGAGTGCTTTGTTAACGCTGGGTGTTGTGTTTTGACACGAGTGTTGAGAGCTCTAAATATATGAATTGCCTGTGTTAGCACCATTAACATAGAATATTCAAATCTGTGACACTTTCTATAAGAATGAAATCTTGCAGAATTGAAAATGGGACACTACAGAATCTCAGTTGTTGGTCCTTTAAACTTTTTGCTTTTTTTCTACACGTACAGAAGTATGAAAAATTAGATATCTGCAAGTAAATCAATCAATCATTTTTAAGCATTTACCTCAGTGGGGGGACTCCCCCATTATCGCAAAAGGACAGGGTTTTTTCTTGTTCTTTTGTTTTAGATTAATCATACACAAAAAGGTCAAAACTGATGCATATGAAACAGGTTCCTGTGAGTATCATTATTTTATTTTATAGACTCCAGAAGATTTTAATAAGAATATAAGGGCAGTTTCATTTCCTTATTTGACAATGTGGACCATAATTAAGGTTTATTTTACCAATTAGCTAAAACAGGAAAGCAAGTAAGTATAGGAGTATTGACAAGCAGCCTTAGAGAAACACATGTGCTGGAGAGGCTTAAAATCAATGGTGAATAGTCCTGTGCATGCCATCCATTACATTTCTGTTCATTGTAGAATGGTTTCAGACCATGATATAACTTTTTCCAAACTGCTTCCTACCTGATCCTAATCTCCAAATCAAGGAATTGAATATACTATGAAAGATATTCTCTTGCAAAGATGGCATGCTGCTTATCAGTTTAATTCTTCTTCTTTCATATAATTTCATTTTATCCTACCCTAGAACTTAATGATGAAAACGAAGATTACAGATCTTTGATTTTCGCTGGCTTTTAAAGAAGCTAGGCAATTTTTTTAAAATAATAAATAAAATTAAGTAGACTAGTGTGGATAAAATCTGACTCAAGAAACATCAATGTTTGAGTAACTCAAGGAAAGAAAAACCAGATATATAAAATTAGAGGGTGTTTTTAATACTTGCAGCATTATTTTACAATACTACAAGTACAACTCAGCCCCAACAGAAGGTGAGATTAGGCTCTAGAAGATGAGTTACGTATGCAATCATTTCACCAATTGCAGCTATAAGTGTTATTGAAATATAAGAGCAGCAAGGAACAAAAGATAGTTTATTCACTGACACAAAGGTGTAGATAAATATCTTTTGTCTGATACAGGTGTACCTCCCAAGCACTATCCCTGAACAATGGGCAGCATGCTAATCACAAGGAAGAGCTGTTTGCATTAGTAGACTTATAAAACATGCGCATGGCCACCACAAGCTTTGAAGGCACAGATCATCAATTATTGCACTAATTGTTTGTTCTGCTTGTGTCTCAGGCTAAAAGAAGAGTCACTGTAGCAAAAATGAGACACAGAGAATTACAACCTCAGTGACAGTTCAGCTTCACCATCTCATTATTCATCACTTGTTTTGCTGTGCGTGTGTGACTTTAAGTTGGGTGGACTCATGAATTCTCAAAGATGCACACTGTGCGACATTGGAGAAATCATTATGCACTTTATTCTGCAACTCCAGGAATGAAAGCTTTTTTTAAAAGTTCTGTCAGCTTCTTTCTTAGCTTTTGTTTCCAACTCGAGTAAGAAATACCAAAGGTACCAATTTTAGAGTTTGGGTATCTCTATTCAGATTTGAAATCCAGGTGTTAGCAAGCACATTTCTAGGAGGAAAATACTTCCATCTGAACAAATGCATCTTGTGACACAACTTAGAAAAAAGATCTTTTTAAGCCACAACTCATTCATCTCTCTGAAAATGACCCAGCTGCAAGATCTTAACAGTAGTATTGCCCAAAAAAAATAGTGATCTAAGAAAATTCAAATAGGACATAGGATTGATAGCAGAAACTTCCTTGATCATGACCAAGAATAATAGTATGCAGACATGAAATCTAAGGTTCACATAATATATTTACCCCTTTTTTCTAATGTAATAAAAAATAATTTTCACCATGTTATAAATATTATAATATACAATAAATAAGTCGAAAAGCAGTAACAGTGCTTTGGCTGCAGACTTGTCAGCTTTGCTGTCTCATAGAGGGAGAACTATGGTCCTTCACTGGCAGTGCATCATGTTGACTCCCAGCTTCCATCATTTTGTTTTAAATTACACTTGACTTTGAATCATACAGGTTTTTTTAATTCCCAAAATATGGTTCAATTAGGTTAAGTCTTTAAGTAAACACATCTAATTTTACGTTATCTATTTCAATGATTATGACAGAAAGACCAAGACATTTATAGGAACTCCTCTGTGAGACAATCTTGCCGTCTCAAAAAAACCATTTTTTAAAAAGCAAGGACTCTTCTTGCCTGCTTTTATTAGATGAATGAAAGTCTGAATTTCAAGAGTCAGTAGTGATACTTCTGTATATAGAATCTTTTTAATTTTCCCTTCCCAGCACTAACAACTCTTACTTGAATAACATCTGAAAAACAGAAGTTCTATCACATTCAAATTGTATTCAACTTCCAAAGTGTGAAGAAAATATTTTCTTGCCTCTAAGGTCCTGTTGCTTCTTTGCAGAAGTTTCTTTAAAATGATTTTTTAATTTAAAGGAAAGATATAGTATTGCAAATATGCAAAAATGTTATGTTCATTTTGTTTTAATTTCATATTCAGCAATTATATCAAGATTTTAAATGTGTCATTCTTTGAAATTTTATGTTCAATGTATATAATTGAATTCTGATTGTGCAGTTCTATGGACTATGGATTACATAAACCTTTTCATGTATAATTTAATTTGAAATAGTCCAAGTAACAGACATACTGGTGACCTATGTATTTAAAGAGATATAAGAATTACATTCAGTAATAGCCTTATATTTTATCATACACAATGGTTTGACAAAATGAGAGGTATTACACATCACTTAAATGTTCAGAAAGAATTCATAATTTGGATAAGTATTAAATTTCTTTTTTTTATGACAGTAAGTTAAACTTTTTGACAATGTACTTACATTTCTGTGGTGAATTGGAAAACAATCCTACAATTATTTGAAAGACTATTATTCTTTAATATTCCACATTTCAAAATGATGTCCTAATATGAATGAAAACTCCACGTGAAATGTCATTTGCGATATACACCCAGATGTATTAGGTGATTATTTTTTAACTCTCATAAACTTCTTGAGGCAAAAAGTGAGGATTTTTTTTAAATGCACAGAACTAAATGACATGGAACAAGGCAATGTTAACAGATCAGTCATATTGCTTCAGATCAAAGTTTCTAGTCCTCTTTAGCTGCGTCTGCCTGGACCTGCACAGCAACTGGGGTTCCAGGCAGAGCCTGCTGTTGAGTCCAGGCTAGTCTGAGAGTTCTCCATCACTTCTCAAAAGTTCTGAACAGCCAATATCAACGGTGAGAAGAAAGTCTGAGCTGGTTGGCTACTACTCCAGGAGCAGGGTTGGAGCCTTAAACCAAAGGTGCCTGTTGTATGCTAGTAGCTGTTCACTGATCTGAAGGGGAAAAGAAAACTGGCTAAAGGGGTGTTTGTGGAAAAAACAACAGGCAAGCAGACATCCTCATAATTCCCTTCTTGCAGTGTCCCAGGCTGCAATCCTAGGGAATTTCCTGAGTGTGATGCAGTTTGTCACTGTGGTGTGGTTTGTCATTTATGGAAGTGTGAACATACTGATAACAGAAAGTTTGTGGAGGTGTCTGTGACAGTGTTGGTGGATCAAATAACTCTGCTAAACAGAGAGCAATGCATAAAGAGAAAGCTTATTTTTGTGTTTACAAATTTGGACGTTCCAAGGAAAAATACTTCATTTTTACTGGATTACACTTTATTTTGAAGTCATCCTACTCCTGTAGGTTTGTATTAACTTAGTAAATATCATAAATAGTCCTTAAATATGATATTATACAATGTAATCTAGATTGTCCTCTGGTTAAACTAAATGTTCACCTATGTATGTCAGAGTAGTAGTAATTCAAGCCATAGTTTATCAGCATCAACTTAAAGCCTTTTACCTTTTAATAATTGTATATTTGAAAAAGCCCCAAACATATAATAGTAGTATGGGACGTGCATGTAATAGTGTTTACTTTTCCAATGAAATGTCAGACTGTAATTTTTTTCTGAATTTCCTGAACAATAACCCTTTCTAAGGTTGGAAAAAGAAAACAGAGAAAATATTTTTGTTAATCTCTTAAACATAATTTTCTGAGAATGTCTAGATCCTCACAGTTTTGCTCTATTTACTTTTAGTTTCGTGATGGTCAGGGTGGTAAAAGCCAAGTGGCTTGCACCAAGCATACATAATTACACTCGAATCCAGCCACTGGCTACATCTGTAAAAAATTTCTGTTCATATAAACCCACAGAGAAATGTTCTTAAAGTTTGTATGTGCAAGGAGAACATTTTTATTCACATTCCAGTGGACCACTTTATGACACTCTGAAGATAAATTTAAAGACATGACAGGAGAAGAAAAACTGACAAAACAAACCCAGAGAAGATCTAGGAGGTTTGCTGGTAAACAGGAAGCTGCCTTTATGCAGGTTTCCTACAAAATTACTGTTCTCCCTTGTTTACCTTTAAGCAAATAATCAATGCTTCTGGGTGCATTAAGTCAAACATGACAGACTAGTCACACTCTGTAGCCAAAATTTTCCGTAGTGTTTGGGACTGAGAGGGTTGTTTGAAGCAGCTAAAAGTGAGATTTCTGCATTTTGACCATGACAGCTTTTTTCATTATAGAGTCACAAAGGAACCCAAGATTCCAAATAGGAATGGGAAATAGTTGTGCAGAGAAAGGCAAATATTCCATTCCTCATCTTAAGTGACACAAAAGTAAGAAAGAAATCTTGCTGGTTAGAGGGTATAGGCAAGAAAATGAAACTGGTGTAAGATCAAACAATATTTAAAAGCAAGAAGAGTCTCTCTGATCCTATGGCTGTTTCACTAGCAAAGTATTCAACATCTCTGCATTAAATATTGCTCCATTTTCCAAAAACTCTTTCCATCTAGAAATGGACAGGTGCCATATTACATGAAGCAGATTTGTATTAGCATACAAATGGGCACTGACAATGCCTCCATGCTCTGTGTGAACCTTGCAGATATCATTACTTTCTACTTATCGTTTTGCAGAAGAGTTGCGGCTACACATTTTAAGGACTTTTTATCACATTTCAGAATTCCCCTCCAGCATGCAATACAATGAAAACATGAAAGAAGTAGTGAAAAAGAGTGAGTGTAAAGAACAAAATAAGAATATACACTACTTAATTTTGCTTAGCCTATTTTGTGCATTTTCTTACATCATTGGCTTTTAATTGTCCAGCCGGCAAGTGGGCAATTTATACATTGTGTGTCAGAGCTTTACGAATACTTTTTCTTGGTTTGCAACATAGTAAAAAATAAAATAATAAAATAATAATAATAATAATAAAAATCCCAATGATATATAAGCCGAAAATCACAGAATGGTTGAGGTTGAAAGAGACCTCTGGAGATCATCTTGCCTGACTTCCCCATGCTCCCCATTCAGGCAGAAATCTGGAAGAAGTGTATTCTGCTCTCCCCTCACAAAGGTGTTCAAACCCATTTCACTGACGTACGAGACAAGTACTGCAGGCAGCTGGATTTAAAGTAGGGATATTACCAGTATTGTATGGACTGAGCAATCTTTTCATCACTGTTAAAATTTTGTTGAGCTATTAAGTATAATTGATTACAGTAGTGAACCTGGTATGTTCCTAGTATGTCAAATGTCTTCATTTGAATTCCTTTACTCTATCTCATGAAACAATTAAGTAGTGCCTGGAAGATAGAGCAAATAGCATGAGAAATGTGATAAACAGTCCTTACAGTGTAATATAGTGGACAGAACATATTTAGGAATACTCAGAAACCCTCAGGAAGGGCCTGAGGTTTTCCGTGTTGCATATAAGATACAATAATTGGACACTTAAATGAATGACAAACTATAATCAGTAAAACAAACTATTATGAATTGTTTATGACACTCCCAATATGAGATGTTTAAAAAGATCTATTGCTTGTGTTTGAAATTTAAATACAGGGTTACTTCTTTTTCCTTTTAACTTGACCAGTAATTTTGAATCAAATTTGCTGAATAATGTCATTGCCTTGATTGTGTTTTGAAATAGAAGTATATTTTACTTGGAAGTTATGTGATTCTATAATTACAAAGTTTATTCATGTGTTTTTTAAATTGTACACCATCATAATTTATTATTCTTTCTCACCCGCATTATTTTTGCGTTACTCTTAGAGGTATGATTTTAAGTGTACAGAACTTGGCTAAGGGAAAGCCTCTGCTGTGGTTTTACCAGGCCTGAGTGGTTTCACAGTTTCAGTTGCTATCGTTCAAGAACAAAAGTAGGACTCAAGAACTCACAATGTTAAAAATAATAGAGAAGAGAAAACTCTAGAAACCCAAGATTGGTCTTAGTTCTGGTTGAGTTCTGTGAATCCACAACACTAAGCTGGTCATTCCATAAGATTATTTAATATTTCTGCATACAATTAGTAAATATCATTTGGGTATAGTTGTCTGACATTTCTAATTGCATTCTTGTCTATAAACACTCCATTCAGTAGTCAAGGAAAGGAAGACAATTTAACCTTTCTTTAAAATATCAGGTTTTTTTATTTGGGGTCTATAAATATCAGTACTGATCTTTTGCAAACATTTTCCATCCATATTTTACTGTCTCTTCTTTAACCTACTTGAATTCTAGCTTTGCACAGCACGTATGTCTGTGACTTACCACAATATAAAATGTTCTTTACTCTGCCAGTAGGGCAAGAATTATACCATTTTTAAAAAATTTATTTCTGCAACAAGAGAAATGAAAGAAAATACATCAACTGGCAAAATAAGTTCCGATAGACTAGAATGCAGACTAAGAGACAGTACACAGAAATCTTCAATGTTGTACTTCTGCTAGATTTAGATGAATTCTGAGGTTATTATAAACCAAATCTTAAGCCTTATTAGAAAGTAAAGCATGGCATCCTCAGTTCATCACTTGGCACAGCTTCACAGAGAACACAAGCTTTTCAGTAAATACACTGACTTTTGCAAACTGTAAATCATCTGCAAGCCACTACTGTTCTGCTAATTACAGCAAGAAGCTGTGCTCATTAGCTGTTCTCATCTGGTTCACTGCACGAGCTAAATAGGCCGTAAATGAGCTAGCAATTATTGCTGTGTTACTGCTACCAGCTCTGTTCATATCAAAATATCTTCACCAAATGTTGTGCTTCTTGGTATTATCACGTTAAGAATTTCACAATTTCATGTTAAAGCAGTTAATTGGGAGGTTGTTCTTGGAAGATGGAGGAGCTTCTATAACTTCCATGAATGACTGCCTCTCATAAGTATCTTCAGCCCATTTATGACAGCCTCTTAAACCAGGCAACTACATGAATACATAAATATTGTACTTGGTGCACTAAGAAAGAAAATGCACACCTTGCTATTCATCCTCAGTTTTCTTCTAACAGTAAACCTTGTTTATATAGTAGATTTAAAATATTTAATTATGAAGGAGAACCTTTATGGTCTTGGTAGGAGTGTGATAAATTAGCTATATGAGAATTTTTAGAAGTATATATACTGCATTAGGTAAAAGAGAAAATACGAACTTATTGTTGTATTCCCAGGGGCATCTTCTACAGTGAGATTTTTAAGAAAACAACCTGTATGCCAAACATGGCCTGTATGTCCCATCCAAGTGGCCTGCAGATGAGTTTTCAGATGGGAAGGTGTGCTTTAGACTCAGAGGGATAGGTAGGGGGTATGAGCTTCCCTTTTCTTACCTCCAGTCTCACATTTGTTGTTCTGAGTCCATATTCCTCTGTTTTCTGACTTGCTTTAGAATTTACACTGAGTCTGTTCCTGTCAGTCAAAAGGCCACCTATTTTCTCTCCCCATTTTTATCAATGAAGTTCAGCTTTTCTTCCTTTTACTGCCTGTCTGGTTCAGGGGAGTTTTGCCACAACACATAATTAGGACCATTTTTCACATGGGATACTTTTTGATGTTGTTGAGAGAGAAAACATTCAAAGAGGAAACAAATATTGATCTGAAAGAACTGACTCATCTCTCAGTGCTTGCTGAAAAGGCAAGCACTAGGGCAGCAGTTCCTAAACGACAGCATATTTCATGGCCCTTGTAAACTTGATTTCAATAATGTGGTAGTAGTAGGACAAAAAATAGTAGCTGCAATTTCCAAGATGTTTCCATAAGAACGTATGAAGCTGTGAAAGTATCTGTCCTTTAATATGTGAGAGTTTCTCTGTACAACTTCAAACCACACAAGCACCATTCATTCAACTCAACCGGCCTACACAAATGTCTCTTTCTTTTTAGTTCTGGGCTTAATTCTGCTGGTCCAAGGCCTAGGAAGCCAGGAGCATTAACACATTAAAGTAGAGACTACCATGAGTAGTCACTGGATAAATACAATTACATATTTTCAAAACTAGCCCCAGGATTGTGGGGTATGTCTCTGTGGTGCCTTTGTAGTGACACGATGAGTGACGCCTCTCCCTACCTGGAAAGTAGGACCTGCCTAGCAGTGGCTGCTTGTCCCACTGTAGCTGCTTATCAGTCAGGGATGTTAGGCATCAGGAATACTTCACGTGCAGCCTGGGACAGGATTCTTCCAAAGGACCTTACGGTGAGTGAAGAGAAAATGAAAGAAGAATATCAGGAAGTGGTCATTTCAGAAAAGAAGGAGGAAGAAAATATTTTGAAATATAGCAGTAGAAGTACACAGACTACCACAGTTCCCAGAACTCACTGTTTTGCTGAATATTTATTGTCTTCTTTACATTTTGGCAGTCAAGTAAACCAAAGAAAGATCACTTAATTATGGTTGTGGTAACTGCACTACTCTGAAGCATCATTTTAAATGAGGATTAACAAGGTGAACCCTCTCCCAACATTGTACAAAATTTGCATTTTCCTAATTTAATTATCCTGCACTTGCAATAGATTTATATGCTATACATATTCTGAAGCCACTGAGTCCCATTATAAATAAAAGAATAGGTGGGAACCATTCTCTTGGATAGCATTCCATTGTATCCAAAGCTAATATTGGTTATATTATCCTAATCCCCAAACCTTCTGCCGTTATTTCCATTAAAATACAGCTAGACCTACAGACTGGGGATCAATAGTTGCCATCATTTCTTTCTATGGTGATCACAAGTGATTTTCCTGGCAGTTTGTGTAATACTGTTTCAAATCAGGACCTGACAGAAAATCAAACTTTTACCTTTCAGATACTTCTGAGGCTTGTAAAACTATTATATCCTGCATTAGAGAGAAAGCAAACCCTTCCAGAAAGAAAATTAAAAATGTTATCTGAGCAAAAGAGGTATAATGCAATGGAAAGAGAAGACTAGAATTTAGGTCATCTATCTGGATATGGGAATCCTTATGGAAAATCTCATACTTAATTCTCCTGTATAAGTTATATATATATATATTTAAAAATTATATATTTATAATAATATATCTTTATGTATATTTAAAATATTTTATTTTTAAATTAAAACTTTTCTTACTGACACACATTTTTCTGGTGATAAACATTGTCAAATTATTCCAGTGCACCCCTGGTTAGGACTTCTTTGTACCAAGTGATTGTTCTGAACTTGTTAGACATTGTTACACCTAACATGGTGAGTTGACCCTGGCTGGCTGCCAGGTACCCACTAAAGCCACTCTGTCACTCCCTTCCTCATCTGGACAGAGAATAGAAAATATAATGAAAGATTCTTGGGTTGAGACAACATTCTTCTTGGGCTCAGCTTCAATCCTGATCTTCTCCAACCTCTTTCCACCCTGTGGCATAGAGGAATGGGGAATGAGAGTTATGATCAGTTCCTCAAATGTTCTCTGCTGTTACTTCCTCCTCAGGAGGAGAACTCCTTACACTCTTTCCCTGCTTCAGCATGGTTTTCTGTATCGGTTGGCTTATATCTGTGATCTGAGGGTTTTGATGGTCTCCTGGAAAGGTGGGGGGTGTTGCGGGGGCTGCAAGTGCCAGGGCTCCCAGGGTGGGGCGAGACAGAGCTTTCACACGTGGTAGTGGAGTGTTTCGAATTCCCACGGTCTTGATCTCACGGCGTCCGTCACTGCCTAGCAGCAGAGGCTCCGTGTAACAGTTGCAGGGTCCTAATGCTACCTTACAGCTTCTGCTGCCCACACCGCTCCCGGCTTATCCCTTCCCCGTCCCCGTGGTCTCCCGGCTACCTTAGATATAGCCTACTGGCGATAGCAAAGAAGGGTCTTCCTTGGCAAAGCTTCTTAGATGTTTATTGCTACTTGCTGGTA
The DNA here is from genome assembly GCA_013400735.1 of Pomatostomus ruficeps. Lineage (NCBI taxonomy): Eukaryota > Metazoa > Chordata > Aves > Passeriformes > Timaliidae > Pomatostomus > Pomatostomus ruficeps. Next base: position 8,565 of record VYZT01078590.1, on the reverse strand, counting down.
ACAGTCATGTGGAGAAAGACACTGATGGACACATGCCATGCCTTTTTAAAACCTTTGGGTCCCTCGTGACCAAAGGTGACCCATCCCAGGGGACACCGGGGCAGCGCAACGCCCTCTGGGAACTGTAGTCCCAAGAATCCCAAAAACATGGAGGATTGCAAGGAATCCTGGGAAGGAGAGTTCTTTTCCCTACTAAGGGGCGTGAGCTTAGCACCATCTCCCCAGGGTGGACTGCCCTGCCTCCCACAGTTTTCCTCCCAGAGTTGCAGTCCTTCAGGAACAGGCTGCTCCAGTGTGGGTCCCCCACGGAGTCACAAGTCCCACCAGCAAACCTGTTTCCGTGTGAGCTCCTCTCTCCATGGGGCCACAGGCCCTGCCAGGAGCACACTCCAGAACAGGCTTCCGACAGGGTCACAGCCTCCTTCAGACATCCGCTTGCTCCCCCATGGTCTTCCATGGGCTGCAGGGGCGTGTCTGCACTGGTATCAGAAGCCCCTCCTCCCCCTCCTTCTACTCTGACCTGGCTGTTGCAGGGCTGTTGCTGTTACAGGTGCTCACTACTCTTTGCTGCTGCTGTGTATCAGGTACCCCAGCCCACCCCTTCCTGACTTGGTTATCCCAGAGGCACTGCTACTGTTGCTGATGGGCTCGGCTTTGGCCAGTGCAGGTGCACCTTGGAACTGGCTCTATCAAACACAGGGGAAGTTTCTCAGAGCTTCTCACAGAAGCCACCCCTGGAGCCCCCACTTCCAAAACCTTGCCACATAAACCCAATTCAAAAGTAAACTATCACAAACTACTAGCCTCTTAAACTGACTAAAGTAGCCTGATTTTTCTTTTAAAAGGGAGATTTGTCATGAAGTGATGTAAAGATAGCTTTGAAATAATTTATCATTCTTAGCCAGATAAAATGCAATACTCACTCTGACACCTTTTTTAAAAAGTTAATCCAAAAATCATCTGTGGTGACTGTGTTATGTAAATACTGTTCTTTGAGAACTTAAAATCCACAATTTTATACAATGAGTTAATTTTCCCTGTTTAAAAGTAAGTTACACCTTTAACTAGCTGGCTGTTCAGCAGAAGAACTAAAGCACAATTGCTGCAAGTCAATGTAAAAGGTGTTTTCAGCTGATAAGTAGTCATCTATTTTAATAAAACCCTTTTGGATTTAGCAGCATTTTCTCTCATTCTTCATTTTAATGAACATAGTTCATTTTCATGAAAAAATAATCTAGTTTGGATAGGTCTTTCTTTTGTTGTCATTTTTACAAGCAGCAACAAACAAATCAGGTAAGAAGGATACAAAATCAGGGTTGCAGTGAAGCAAAAGGTCATGTGCTGAGGTTTCATGTTGATTCTGGAGAATTATTAGCTGAATGGTGACTGGCACACTTAACAGTACCTTCATGAGTCATTTGCCAGTCACTCTGCAATTATTCCAGGTGCTGCTGGGGAAATGACTCTCAAGTTTTATAGAAGTAATCAGCATATAAATGTTGGCAGGATAAAACCTCCAACACAGGCTTCAGGTGCAGCACTCAATGCAGATGGAATCACTTCAGTCAGTTCTTAAAAACAATGGTTCTATTTGGCTGGAAAAAAAACCTTGTTCTGGTGGAACCCTGGTTTTTATCCTAGTCTTATCTGAAAAATGGAACACAATGTAGATCTTAAGAAACTTTTTAATAGTTAAAAATAAAGAACTGGTTTTTTTCTAAACTAAGTTTTTTGTGTAAGCAAATAACAAATCAGAACAAAGCATATTGGAGTTCAAGGGAGCAGGCTGTATTATTTTTATTCAAAGAAGTGCTTTGCCTCATCTTTCTAGTTCCTTCTCTTCAGTAAAATAACCAGTGATGTTAATGTGGTTCAGGTCAAGGGAATACACAGGCAGCACTCTGTTGTTTAAGTCTTGGCATTTCTGAAAGGTTCTCATTCTTTTCCAAAAGAGTTTGAACCCATTTTAAAAGCTATCATCATAAATACAATGCAGTCAGCCAGTCTAATAAACAAATGTCATTTATATAAAAATATAACAACTTCAGAACAAAGCATTTTCTGGGACTTAATGATCAAAAAGCAGGGTGAAGGGGTTAATTAGTAAAGGTGACAGTGATGCTTGATTGAAAATTTTCCTCTTGTACTGTTAGAAAGAACAGTTTGACCTAAATGAAATTTTACACCTGAGAAGTACTTCTTTCACATTATTTTAAAGTAAAATGCCTGATATCCAAAACATTGACAATGTGGAAAAGTTATATTTTCATTCTGTATTCTTCTTCCTCATTCACTGAAAGTTCCAATAGTTTGCCTCATACCTCTGTTTTTCTTTATGGTATAGGTTAATTAGATGAATCTGAGTTGTATTCATTGAGGTTAGACATTACTTCATTTCAGAGTATGGAATGTCTTAAAAGATATTAAAAGCACCTAAAAACACCTTTCAAATTTAATCCGTTTTGTTTTCTTTTTTTCCTCCAAAACGAAATTATTTTTGTCTCTAAAAATAAGTTATACAAATTAAACTCATTCAATTATGTAACTCTCTCGCTGACCGCAGAGGCTGCCCGGGAGGCTTGCAGGGCGAGGGACTGCACTTGGCCAGATAGACCTGCTGCAGAAACGCAGTTTTTGTCTGTCCTTTTTACCTAGCTGTCGGCTCTGCAGCCAGTGAGGCAGATGCGGTCGCTATTAAAGGAGCGAAGGCAAGAACAAAGAAGCGGAGGTGGACCCTTCCGTAACAGCACCCAAGGTTTTATTGTGGGGAGATGTGGGCTACAAGAAAGGACCTTGTGGGGCAGTTACACTGAGTTTTTAAGGGGAGGTTACAGAGGGGAGGGTCCAGGGTTCCACAAATTGAAGAATGATGAGGAGTGATAGGTATCCAATAAGTTCTGAACAGGGGAGGAACATATTTGAATTAACCAATCAACATAACAGAATGGCAGAACTTTCCAGCACTTGCTGAATATTAAAATAACCTTATGAAGATTAAAATAACTCAGAGGGGAAAGGGGTGGAACAGAGACTTTGACTGACAAGCTAAAACGTAGGAGGATCAGGGGGATTCCTCAGCCATGCTTTCTCCATCTCCCTCAGATTCACTATCCTGGGAAGAAAAATCTATCCAAGTTATTTCATTAATTTTCATAGAGAAGGCAGGCTGAGTCACTGCCACATAACTCCAGGAAATAACATAATGCCACTATCCCTAAACAAGATTTGAAGGTAGCTGTACATCAAAGAGTCATTTGTTTCTTTTGCTGAACTGTGATTAATTCACACATATTCTTTTCAACCAGTAAATCTTGGGCTTGGTTTGCATATTAACTTTCATTTTCTTTTTGAAAAGCACTGAAAGATATACACTGAATATATACTCTGAAAGAGTATACATTTAAGTATATTTACATGTCCCTGGCTCATCCAAGAGATCAAGGTGAGAGGATGCATCTGTTGAGTTCCCATCCCTGCACTGAATAGGTACTAGAAACCATATATGACACAGTAGCATTGCCCCACTCCTGTTAGAAACCACAAGGCATAGTCTGATAATACAAAGTATCAGATGAAAAACTTCATAGAGGAAAACATTTACTGACAAATGAAAGATTTAACTGGACAGAATAGGATGAATAAAAGGGCAGAGTTCTAAAATCTCTGTGTGGCATAGGTGACCTGGTCTAGTAGGCCTGAGGTCTACTTTCTGTACAAGGACTGAGGTTTTTTTATTTCTTTCTAGAGTTTTCTATTATTGATTTGATATTTTTGTGATGCTAGCTTCATCACCAATCATAAAATAATATCATCTGCAGTCCTGGCATGTAGAGGTTCTGTTAAGGAAGCACATTAACTTCTGCACAGTCTTGGGGTTTACGCTGTCCTGCATAAGACTTGGTTTTGCAGCTTTGGCCATATCTGATGGGACAGCCACAAGTTCAGTATCTTGAGTGTTGCTAAGATTCACTCATTTTAGAAGCACAAGGGATCCACAGACCAGATCAGCAATTTGGTGACTGTCCATGCAGCAGCATTCAGGAGGATTGTATCTACTGATGTTTTTCAGAAACAGAAAAATGATGTTGGAGGAATGACTTTTGCATTTGGCTTAAATACTTTAAAGGAGGTGGCTATTCCAGATAAATTTTTTTAGAAATAGTCTGAGTTGCAAATCTATTCCCAAAACCTCGTCACTGTCAGGGCACAACTGCCAACACTGTGACTGCCTGTTCTATGGAGTGCAGCTGTCATAAGATTGAACACTGTAAAAGAGATTTCTTGGCCATAACCTGGACAAACCTTGGTTCAACAGACCTTCATTTCCTATGCAGTTCTGTATTTTCTATCAGCTGCTTAAGAAAAATCTTCATTTTTCTATTAAACAAAATAATGTTTTTACATTTTCAGTTCTGAAGATGAGTGCTCTGAAAGCTTTTCATGTGTCTGTTTACACAACAGTTATGAAAGACAGGATAGCCTGTCTACATGGATGCAATCATCTAAACACATCACTGTGTTACAGCAATAAGAGTTCTCCTAGAAGGCAGTTACATCTTCACAGGTATGCTTCTGTGCAGAGTTGAAGGACATGTAGGAATTTTGCAGTTAAGATGCAATATGTAAATGGGAAAAAATGTGAACCGCAAAGTAAGTTCTTTATAAACTTAATACAAGGACTTGAGACAATGCATTTGTGTGACTTTTCAGTTCCTACAAATTGTATTGACTTGGAAAATTAATGGGTTTACCCTACTGCTAGAAGCTTCTACATTTTTGCACATTAAGAAGTTGTCAACAATGACGAAAACTGCTAATTATTCATTTTTTTCATTCATTGCATGTTCTAGTGGGAGAAAAACATTCAGTTGGAGAAGGATTAAGAGCCTAGGGTGTCATTTCAAAATACTTGGAGAAGTTGTGGAAGTAGAATATGAACCTAGTATTGACAAACAGACCCTCTGAGACTGCTTGTTAGCATAGAATGAAAACTGCCTTATATGTTCAAAGTTCACATCATTAATTAATGAACAGTTTAAGTGAAGTGCTAAAACAGATAAAGCCAAGTCAGCTTCAGATTTTCTACACTCTGAATGCTGATCAGATTACTGTAGGTTGAATTAAACCTGTCAAAACAATGACCTTTTTTAATGAAATGACATTACCTTGTCATCTTGATTTGCTCACAAAGAAGCTAAATTTAGTAATTTGGATCAAATTTACATGGTCTTTTTTTCCTCTACTGCATTTCAGGCATGCAATACTACTCAAGTCTTTGAATCCACTTGTTATTTCACAGAGATCTTTGGGATAACTAAGGGTATGGAGCTAACACAAAATATTTATAAGTGTTCTGAAGTACTTATCTAATATGAAACCTCATAAGTGTTCTAGAAAAAAACCAACCCATTGTTTTTTCTCTCTGTGTGTATCATTCAGTGACATTCTGTCTTCTAGTTTTAACATCTAAAGTACAGAACTGCTTCCATTATCTCCCCAAGGGTAAGAAGGAGAACATTTTCATTTGTATGGTCTTCTATGAAATCTCCTTAGGAGACTCTGGAAAATTTCCTTTGCATTTAGCAGATTTGGAAAGAAATCACTGAAGCATACTAGATTACCAGATACCTTCTGAATTAATATAATTATTTACTACTAATATGGTATTTTAGATGCATAAGTAAATGGTTTTGCTACAATCAAAGTACAACTTTTCTAGTTATGTAGTAATGAATCTCTCAGATTACTAAATGAAAACTGCACCAGGTATAAATTATTTTCAAATAATTTGTTTAAAGAAACCTGTGATAATTCTAAATATTTTGTAATAAAGAAATACTTTCTACAATTCTATAACTAAAAATACTTCCTTCACACAAAGGAGAAACCTTAGACCAGAACTCTGTAATTTTTTTTGGGTACAGCAGCCACCATTAGTAGTTGTAGTTACTAATAAGCATCACCTTGAACAGCTTTTACTTCTGTATTGAGAAAAATGGTTTGTGTGTTATGTACCTACTTTGGGAACTGCTGCTACAGAGATTTTATAGGAGTATAACAGGCACTATTGATATTTTTAGTCCTGATAGGATCTTTTACTTCTGCATGAATACTCTAGGTAGGACTAATTAGTTTTCCATCTTGGTAGGATATTTGTAATTGAAAAAACTAATGGGATAAGGAACGACATAAATTAGGACTACTTTCCACATCAAAAAACTACCTGTCATTTTATTTGAAGTTTGTGGGGAAAAAGCTAAAAAAGGGAGGCGCTTAGTTTTAAAATAGTAAAGAACATATCCTCTTGATGACATTCAGCTGTGAAACAATTCTTCTAGAAGAGAATGGGACAATAAGTCATTTTGAGAGTAACACACAGGAAGTGTTGCAAAGACATTTTTTAATTTTTAGAGGTTTAATGATCATCTTTAAAATCTAAAATCCCCATACAATTTTTATTTTTCATGTGGAATCAATAAATGTGGTTAGTACAAAAAGGAAACCTTCTTTAACTTAATGATGTGATGCCTAGTGACATCTGAGAGGGAAGAGAAATGGCACTTGCATTTGCATTACATTCCCATAGAAAATTTGTGCACTATGTAAATAGCACACTAGAATATATTCAATGTATAAACATATACACAAAATATCTACTCTTGATTTTCTGGAAAAAAAAGAAAGAAACTGTAGAATAACAAAGACACTTCCTAGTAGTAGCAGTATTGCTAGGGAATGGGGAAAATGTTGGTTAATTGAGAAGATCAGGTATTTATTTCTGCTCACATGAAATAGGGGTAGGTCAGTTTAGATAGATGAAAGTGTGAGAGCTGGCTCAAAACTTCTGTGGCACAAAACCAGCATCCCAAAGTACACCAGTGAAAAAAAGTTTTGCTTTTTTTCAGGGATCTTACACACTAGCATCTAATTCTGAAATAGAATTAAAGTTGGAGAGCTGGTTTTTTATAAACACTTGACATTTACTAGTGTGTAGTTTGTCTCATCAGGACTGCTTTCCTCAAAATGTTTGCAAGCTGAACAGGAGCAGAAACATTAGAATGCATCAGCATCTAAATGGTAGGAGCAAAATAGCTTAGGGAGCAACAACATGAATATTAAGAAACTTTAGGACATTTGTACAAAGTACAAACAACTTGTTGGGGTTTGGGATTCTTCTCCATTTTGTTTCTTTCTCTTAGGAGTTTTTCCCCATATTTGTGGCTAAGGAACGGTAATGGCTGGGTACTTAAGAAAGACAAAGAATTGGTTCAGAGATGGGTGCGGCTAGCTAGTCTGTTATCTGAGATTCCCTATTGTCTGAGATCCCCTCTCGGAGGGGGAGGAGAGATACTGGGGGAATGGGACTGGTGAAAAAGGGGCTAAGCACAGCTTCTGGGCACTTTGCTTCTCGGCATTGAGAGGGGAGTAAGGCTGCGGGGAGCATCTGCCATCACTACAGGCTTCTGTCTCCTGCTGCTTGCTTCTATCATGAGTAGAGCTCTGCTCATGAGAGCGGCCATTGCACTGAGACCTAACACCCTGCTTCACCAAATGAAGGACCCTCCACCATCCGCTTCAGTGTCTCCGGGGAAGAAAACTCAGGATACCCAAGCCGCTTTTCTCCCTCCCAGAGAGCCAGCCTCTCCCCTGCCGTGGTTCAGCAGGCAGCCCTGCCCAGCCCTGCTGCACCTCTGCTACAGCTTCAGGGTTTTTTGCTATACTGTAGCCCTCTCATCCCCTGTCTGCCGGCTGTGACTGTGACTGCATCAAAGGGGAACTGCTAAACTGTTCATTGGGGTTTTACTTCTTTCTTTTTTTTTTTCTCTGTTCTTGTTTGTTGTGGTTACCATTATTGTTGTTTGTCTGTCTCATTATATATATATATATATTAGTAAAGAACTGTTATTCCTTTTCTTATATCATTGCCCGAAAGCACCTTAGTTTCAAAATTATACTAATTCAGAGGAAAGGGGGTTACATTTTCTATTCTAAGGAAGGCTCCTGCCTTCTCTAGCAGATACCTGTCTTTGAAACCAGGACACAACTTTTTAAATATCCATCAAAAATATATAGATATTTGTGCAAAGTGCAATGCAAAAGACACATAAGCAAGAACAATTTAATTTCATTAAAATTTTTGAAAGAGTATATTGTCTCTGCCAAAACTGTGATCTGTTTGTCCCTGCCAGGACTTTCAGCAGGAAAACAGGAGAGGTGAATCCTTACCAAGAAGACAGCTCTTCTATTCAATCTCATGAATGTCCTCATTTCCTTTCCTTTCCTTTCCTTTCCTTTCCTTTCCTTTCCTTTCCTTTCNTAATCCTTTCCTTTCCTTTCCTTTCCTTTCCTTTCCTTTCCTTTCCTTTCCTTTCCTTTCCTTTCCTTTCCTTTCCTTTCCTTTCCTTTCCTTTCCCTATCCTTCCCTTCCCTTTCCCCTCCCTCTTCTCACGATTATTAGTCACAAGAACACTGGATATAATAAATGATATAAATTTGGTGGATTGTCAAACAACACACAGCCAGACATGATAGAATGTGGACATCCTGTGTTGCGGTGTGCTCTGG
>VYZT01078563.1:0-24779 GCA_013400735.1 Pomatostomus ruficeps | reverse complement strand
CCCCACTACTGAAACCACAACAGGGACTTTCCAGAGAACCTCCCAGTGCTCATCAGGAAATTGCTTTTCTGGGAGATGGCCTAATCCCTCCTGTTGCTGAGAAGCAGACCGCCTTTGCAGTCCCTCTGCATCCCATTACCATGCATGTCTGCAGTGTGCAGTTGGAGAAGTCTGAAAAATAAGCACAGTATGTCTGCTGGGTTATACTGAGTATGAGCAGTTGGTAACCTTCAGGGGTTTGTAACTTAGCCAAGCCTTGGAATGTGCCTGCAGGAATATCAAACAGCTCCTGCAACCCAGGGTTGTGTCCCTGCCAGAGTGATGGCTTCCTCCGAATGATGGTGGACTGTGTCTTGGTTTAAAAGTAAATAGCTAATTGCCACTGCTGCGTTTTAAGCTTAGGTGTAGCAAATGAAGACTTTATCCTTTTTTTCCCCCAGGAGCCCAGCTTTAATCCAAAAATCTCTTCATTTTTGTATTTCTGCAGGGATCTACCGCACAGAAAAAAATAAAGGCACATTGTATGAGCTGACTTTCAAAGGAGATGCAAAACATCAGTTCAAGAAGATTGTTTTATTCCGGCCATTTGGTCCTGTAATGAAAGTGAAAAATGAAAATATCAATATGGTTGACACACTTATTAATGTCATTGTGCCACTGGCCAAGAGAGCCAGCAAATTTCGGCAATTCATGCAGAATTTCAGGTGGGTTTCCTTCAATGCTGCCTTTACTTTTTCTTACTTGGAAAATAAGATGCAATTTAAGGAGTTATCAAGACCTCACTCACTACTACTTTTACATAGCAGTTCATTGTGGCACTAAGTGATTTTTGAGGTTACAGACTGAAAGGCATTTGGTTGCTTAATGCATTGTGATTAGCAGGAAAGGCAATTATGTTCCAGTCATCAGGGTTTCTGATTTAAGAGTCTCAATCTGTTTGTTGAGCACATACAGTTGTGGCAACATGAGAATTTTATGCAGTAGTTGCAAAGGAGCATTTGTGAGGACAAGGGGAATGAGTGCTCCCAGACACTTTGCCAGGCTCCATTAGATAAAATATCAAGGCAATAAAAGGCAAGAAGAAAATGTATTTGAACTTTCAGCATAGTTGCTCTTAACCTTTTATATTTCAGCACAGGGATGAGGAGAACTTAATTGAGATGTAACTTTAAATAGCTGCCCAAAAAAGACTGTTATCAACAGATACTGACTCTTAAAACGGGATCTGTTTTGTCATCTAAAAATAGGCTCCTTGTTTAAATTAGTCTTCTGATTAGTATTCTGATTATCTTGTTTTAGATTGGGAGAAATCGCCCTCTGGTCATGCTGATCTCTCTGCTGATTATAGATGAACTCTTGCTGACTAAACTTTGTGCAAGTGAGGCATGGTTCTAGCATTTGTTTAGATTGGTTTTACCCTTGGGCTACGTGTTTGATCTCTGGTTGATACTTAGGTTTTAGTAAATGCTAAAGATCTGAACTCTGGGATATCTGTTACAAAAACTCAAGGTTATGAGGTAGGGTATTGTAAAAATCCTCCTTCTTGTATTCTCATAAGTGCTGAAGTTATTGCCTGCCTGATCATTCTTCCTGGGGCAGGATGGCCTCTTTTAACAGCGTCCTATTAATATAACAAATGCTGCTTAGAGAGCTTGTACTTAATCTGCCTGAAAGACGGACTTCTGTCCCTTCTAAGGGAGACAGTGAGCTGCTTTGTTGGAACAAGGATGTCTGTCAGTGAATCATTTCCCCAGGAATGCCTCTGGGCTTCACCCTACTCTGCCTTCCCCAGCTGCTGTAGGTTATTGAAGGAAGCTAACTTCTGGGACAAGTCACAGGTCTATCTCTGTTCTCCAGGGAAATGGGCATTCAGCAGGATGGGAGAATTCACCTCACTGTAGTTTACTTCGGAAAGGAACAAATGGATGAAGTCAAATCAATACTTGAAAATACCTCTAAGTAAGTACCTGAACATCTGGTGTGTGCTGTTCATACACAGCGATCCTATGTGAAGTGGAGACTTGATAACTCAAAACTCATTGTTGTGCCAAAAGGTTCTGAAGTGCATTGCAGAAAATACGGGGTTTTTTGTATCAAATAAAAATGGTGTTACCCAGAGAGTTCCATATCTGTGGTTTTGTGACCTTGTTTTTTAGAACTGCAGAGCAGATTTTATCTGAATTTACCTCAGTGCAACTGCTTTCTTTCTTTTTTCCTCCCCCCAGCAATTCTTTAGTCCTTTGAAAGTGGCTTTTAACTGTTAGGGCTGAAAGCTGACTTGCAAATGCGGGTGGAAGACAATTTCAGTAGAGCACAAAGGAACTGGATACTTTGGGCCAGTTCTGCTGAGTTTGGTTACATAGCTGTGTTTGTCAAGATCATGTGGCACTGCAGCCTTTTGCTTGTCTTCTCCATGTAGGGAGAAGACCCTTGTATAGATACAGTAATGTGAGCACAGGTAATTGAAATTTGCATTCTGAAGATATTTTTGTTAATCTAAGCCTTCTTGGGATTTTTGCGAGATCTGCCCAAAGTCTGTGACAGGAATGTTAGTATGTGAGTACATAGGTCAAGCTATGAATGTAGACAGATGTAGTGGAAATCTTCTCAAGAGTCAAACAGGACATCTCTTCCCTCCAGCTGCTCTAAGAACTGTGATGTTACAGATTTCTAGGTTAATTCTTTCATATGGGGTTCCCACCCTGACTTATATTAAGAGCTGGATGGACAGGGTAAGTTGCTGAATATTTTCCTTCTAGGTCAGCCAACTTCAAGAACTATACCTTCATCCAGTTGAATGAAGAATTTTCCAGGGGCAAAGGATTAGATGTTGGTGCTCGATTTTGGAAAGGAAACAATGTTGTTCTCTTTTTTTGTGATGTGGACATATACTTCACAGCCGAATTCTTGAACTCCTGTAGATTGAACACACAGCCAGGTACTGCTTCTCATGAAGCACATTGTCTTTCAACAGATTCTCTCTATTATGTAAAATCCCTTACCAGATTATTCTTGCATTTGAATTGGTAATGAAGGTACTGTAAATCAGTTGTAATAGTTCCTGCTCCCACTGTGATAGAATCTCTTGCCTTCAGCACCTGTGCTTTCTGGAACAGGATCTTTTTATTATTTATATCCTCACATTCTCATGGGAAGAACATAGGCTCAGTGCAAAATTTGCGTGACTTTGGATTTGATCAGGCCTGGACTGCATCTTGTAAGAAACAAGTGTGTTTTATATGCTTTTTTAAAAAAATAACCATTGTTATTTCCAGGGAAGAAGGTATTTTATCCTGTTCTCTTCAGCCAGTATAACCCCAGTATAATTTATGGTCACCATGGTTCCATCCCATCTTTAGAACAGCAGCTGGTAAGTACATGCTTCTCTGAATGCTTGCTTTTATTTGAACACAGCATTTTTAAAGGTACATGTGCTCTTGGATAGCATTTCCTTATTCCTTGTGCACAGTGACCACCACACAGACAAAATTACCTACAGCACTTACCTTACTGTGAATTCTGCAGCTACGTTTCACTGGGAAGTATCTTGGTGCCATTTATTATTGAAGTTTTTAATGGAAACTAAGAATATAAAACATGTCTTTTTCTCTGCTAAAAGGACTTTCCTAACTAGGGAACAATTCCTCCATGGTGTGCTGTCTTGGGGTGACTGTCTTTGGCTTGCTCTGATTTCTTCCTTGCACTGAATACTATTTGCATTTAAAGAACTGATATTTGTAAAGGCAGAGCTGTCCTCAGATCAGTCAGTGAAAAGAGAATTCCAAAGGCTGTCACAGTTATTCCTCCACTTATTTCAACACCTTACAATGGCCTTTCCCATCCCACAGCTCATGATTAAACTTCCTGTGAGCAGACAGTGTGTTTCTGAAGTGTCTCAGAGTCAAATCACATGCTTGGAGCTGTCGCTTTAATCTGGCAGTGATACTACACAGCAGAACACCACTGATTTCCATCTCACCTGCTTATTTTTGGGGTGAGAACAAAGCAGTATTTTTAAAAACATTGCCTTAAGGCATATGATTAAGACGTGTATGAGTCTCCTTGATGAGCAGGGAGCTGTTGTGAGGGAGAAAGGGCACACAGATGAGAGGTTCACATGAATGTTAATGACTGAGCCATTGTGTGGCACTGCTGCAGACACTGTTCTCCATTCTCTTGTGCTCTGGTGTTGCACTGTTGTTGAACTTAAAGACCTAATAGAAGGGAGTCTTGCTTCTCTCCAGGGTCAGTGGGTCACAGTCCTCTGCCCGTTGGTGCTGCTAAGTGGCTGAATTTTCAAATTGGAACATAAGCCAGCTATGCAGCTTCACTCAGTTCCTCTGGGTCAGGTCCTAACCTGCCACATCTGCCTCTCTGACTGCCAGGCATGGCACTTACTAGGGCTCGTCCTGTCCCAGGCTGGACACTGTCCCCAGAGCATCTCAGCTTCTGTTGTTGTTCAGGGTAAGTAGGAATTAGGGGTGGTGTGAGCCTAGGGACTGTCACAGCTGAAAAAGATCACTTGAGGTCTAAGTCCAGTCTTCTGTCATCACTACTCCCACCTTGTACAGTTCCTCTATAAAAATGAAGAATGAGAGTTTGAAAAGTCCATCCAAAATATTTTAAAGTATTTTTTTGTCTAGTGCTCTGTGTGTTATGAGACATAGCCTGAAAACCTTTTACCGAAGAGTCTGGAAAATCCCTTCTACTGCTTTTTTCTCAGAAGAAACTTGTTCTGATCATACCATGGGATTCACATAAGCTTTTCTCTCTCTGCTCAGAGCCTGTCAGGGATCCTCAAGCTTGTAAGAATTGTGCTTAGGGAATGAAATAGAGTTTAGCTCTCAAGCTAGCATAAATTCCACAAAGTACATTGTAAGGATTGTGAAAATATTTATAGCTAATATTTGAATCATAAAATGTGATGCTTATGTCAGAAAACCTTCTTGATTTAAAGAAGTACAGTCAATCACATTTTATGTGTATTTTAAATTTTTAGCCCACATTAGTTGCCAGGCATAAGGCCAGATCTATGCCAATAAAAGAAGACAATGTTAGTTCTCTGTCCTGGAACTTGGGCTGCTGAGGAGAAAAAAAAAAGCCTTCAGAAATCTTTGATAGATAGAATTTGATTTGTGCAGCAGCCACTTGCACTAATGGGAAATAATAATAATGTTAATGCACAAGAGTAGCTTGCTGTAAGGGCATTGTGATGGAGACTTCTTGTTACAGTGCAGGCCTGACAGATACAATCTTATTTCCTTTTAATTGGCATCTGCAGTGACTTGGCTTTTTCAAGGAAAGAAGAAATGAGAAATTAAATCTATAGCAATGTGAGCAGTAAAATTTAAAAAAAAAGCATTTGAAGTGACAAGAGTTATGAACAAAAAGGGGAGGCATGAACGAGAAATCAGGAGAGACAATTTTGGAAGAGCATTACTTCATAAATGTTATTTGTAAGCCCAGAAATGGAAATCCTCTTTCCTCACCTTCTGAAATTCACAAGGAAAGTCAAGATTTTCCGAAGCCGCTGCTAAGGGAGAGGTTTCTAACTATGCATTCAAGAGTGTGAAGTATTGGTGACTTGCTCAGAGGATTTAAATGCCTGTCCCAGTCCCTTGAAGCTCTTGGATGTCTCACCAGATTGGGTTACGTCACTCACATATGTGAATTATGACCTTAGAGATCTGTACTTGGATATCTGCTTTTGAAAATTATAGCCATGATTTCTCAGTGCTCTGATTTTCTGCCTGTAATACATAATGTTTTCATTGTCCATCTCAGGAAGACAGACCATTCATTTTTACAGAGGCTTTTATGGGATATATATCTATCACCTAACATTTCTGGAGTTCAATTTTAGCTGGATATAGCAGTTCTGTAATGGAAAATTGTTCCTGTTACTAAAATGTAACATAATCAAAAAGCTGTTGATTGTGTGATCAGATTAGAACCACTGTTTTCTTCCAGAGCTTTTGTGGTCCACAGTGAAGATGCCACCATCTGCTCTGACAGCAGAGTGTGGTGTCCCTGGTTTACCAATATGTTTCTTACCTCAAGTTTGAACCCCACAGAAACGAACAATTTTGGCGGATGCTTTGCCTGCAAAGAAGTAGACTCCAGGGGTGTGATATTGTTCTGCTTGGTCTACAACAGCAGGAGTGGAGTAAAACCTGATTGTTCTGGAGCAGGGTTGTTATCCATGGTAGCTAAGAACACAGCTGGTTGGCAGGGGGGCAGATATGTGCAATGAGTATCTACAAAAACAGGTTCAGGAGCAGCCATGGATTCTCATGGGGAAGAATAAAAGGGGAGTTGCTCCTATTTCTGACCACATTTAGGTCAAAATGCTCATTCTGAAAGCATTTCTGCTTCCATGTAAACATTCCTTTCTCTCCATGCAGATTATTAAAAAAGAAACTGGATTTTGGAGAGACTTTGGTTTTGGGATGACTTGCCAGTACAGATCTGATTTTATCAACATAGGTAAGAAAAATACACTCCAATACACCTGCCTTTTTGCTAAAACATAGAAAATTATGATCAGCCTCCCTTTCCTTTGCTGATATGTCTATGTCACTAATTTGCAGCAGTGCTGTGTTTAGATGTTCAGGCTTTTCCTAGGTGTCATGGAGGTTACCAGAATCTAAGCACTGCTTACAAATAAAATTGCAAATATAGAACTTTTGTCTGATAGTGAAAGATTTGAAGATGAGCAGTTTGATGTTCGCAGAAAGTGTGTGTGTTTTAAAGGGCTGACTGGAGCCAGAAAACAGCTGCAGTGCAATTAATAGCATCGAGTTTGCAAATACATATTTCTAGTTTTATTTTTAATTTTGTTTGTGTCAGGTGGCTTTGACCTGGACATTAAAGGCTGGGGTGGTGAAGATGTGCATCTCTACCGCAAGTACCTTCACAGCAACCTCATGGTGATCCGAACGCCTGTCAGGGGTCTCTTCCATCTGTGGCATGAAAAGCAGTGTGTGGATGAGCTGACTTCAGAGCAGTACAAAATGTGCATGCAGTCCAAGGCCATGAATGAGGCTTCTCATGGCCAGCTTGGGATGCTTGTTTTCAAGCAAGAGATTGAGACACACCTGCATAGACGGAAATTGAGCAGTAAGAAGACATGAATCCAAAAAGGGAGGTAAAAAGCCTCTGAATTGGACTGTAGGGTGTTTCGGAAAAGAGTTTTTAAACAGAAGAGTTGGAATGAGACTGAAAGAGGATGGAGATTCCAGCAGGATGGCAGCAAAAGAAGAGGGAAAGCATTTGTCCTCCCTACTTCTGTTTTTATTCTAATGGGGCTTTTAACTACTCCATTATCCTGACTGTTCAGCACTTGCTTCTGGGGAAGACTTGAACACTTGATGAGATTCAAGGTCATGTCACAGAGACAATGAACATTATGTGGTATTATGTGGCCAGTGTGGTAGTCACACTAACAAATGGATGTGCTTTTCCTTTGAAATGTTTGTAAGATGTGTAAAGTTATTTAAAGGATTGACCTTTTGGTGGGCCAATAATTAGGAGTTACTTTCTACATCTAACTTGACATATCTAAAAAGGGCTATTTTTGAATAAGTACAGACTCCTGCTCTGAGAAGAACATCTGATTGTTAACGATGGTGAAGCTGGAGTGACCATAAATACTTTTCCTTTAAGAGTCTGGAATGGGGGAACAGCAGCAGTGCACTAACACAGCATTCCCAGTTCATCCAGAGGAAGAGTTATCTCAGAAAGTGCTTTCTAAATTTCAGAAAGAGAAAACCCTACTGGTGAAATGTGATGGTTCAAAAATGCTGGAGGGTACTGTTGGTTCTCCTCTGTGGACAGTGAACCAAAAACAATGAGCCACATCTGTATCATGTGAATCAGATGGTGTATTTCTGCTTTAGAATGCTGTATGGTATGTATCTCAATATTTATTTTTAAATGAAATTTGTTTTGCTTGGGAATTATTTTGCCATACTTCAGGTTTTCTACTTTTAGCCTTACTAGGAAATACTACAGCCTTCTAATGCTTTGAAAATGCTCTGCAGATCTGTGTTCCTGTGGATGGGAACTGGGATAAGTGACTTTTCTACAAAACCTAGGCACTGGAAGGCAGAGGCTTTATCATGCTGAAGAAAAGGAAATACATACCAACTTGCAGTACTGATTTAGCAGGAGGCTTTAAACTCTATATGCCAAATACCAACAGTGATGAACATTTTCTGACTTTATACCAAAGTATTCCTTCTGAACCAAATAGAGAGTCTTGCCCAGGGTACAGAAAGCTTTTTGTAATTAACAAAATAAATTTTTGTGATGGATTACTGGACCCTGCCAATTCTCTTACAATAATTGTAGGTATTAATTGTAAAAATCAGTCATTTTCTTAATAGTTTTTTTTGCAATTGCCTGAAATTCTTTCAAGTCTGAGCTACTGCTCTTATAAAGCATTTTCTTTTAATGCTGACTGCTATTTATCATTTTGTTATATACTAGCCAACAAAAACTGCATGTGCTTGGAAATACCATTTGCTTACCTAAATGCTGTTTCTCTGAGCAGTCTCTTTGTTTTGTAGATTCTGATTAATTCAAGGCAGTCTGAACCAGATTCTAATTTGGTTTTTGGCTTGTAAAAGCTGGGGAAAGAAAGATAGCACTGAACAATGAATGAACCACTCTTCGTTGTACTGCTGTGCAGTAGGAAGAGCACTTTGAACCTCTTTTGATAGCACTGCATGCAGGATCTGCAGATAGAGACCATGCTGCTGTAAGTACCTTTTCCTTGGACACGTTTACATGTGTTTGTCTTTTGTTGGTGCAAGGGATGTGCAAGGGATCTGCATTGCACTTGCCTTGCAAATCACTAAGTGTCCAAAACACTGCAAAAGTACAAAAAGAATAGAAACTTTGTATACTTTAACACCTCAACCCCAAAATACACCACTTATCGTAGAAACTTTAGCAATCACTCAAGTAGATCCTCCGAAGAACTGTCTTGTTCCTAGAATACATGATAAATTATTTATAAAGGGCTTCGTATTGATGAAGTAACTTTACAAATATTATGCAACAGGAGGAGACAGTTATAGTTTGTTGAGTGCATATAAAAGTTTGGTAACTCAGCTGCTCCAAGGCAAAAGTTGTGCCTACAGTCCCACTTAAACCTGAATTTGAAACTGGGTGTTGTATACTATGAAAGTTTCATAATCACAGCCCACCTCAAGCCTTGCCTTAACTATTTCCATGATGGTTTTATTTAGTCTTCCCTGAACCACACTTACAGAACAGGATTAGACCAGATGATCTCCAGAGGTCCCTTCAAACCTCTATTAGTCTCCAGTTCTAAGCACTGGGCAGTTGTAAATTCAACACTTCACTACTTGGGGTACCTTTGCAAGCATGTCATCCAGATCCTGTCAGAGTTTCACAACTTCTGTTTTTAAATAGCACCTTTGTGATTTTCATGTATGTCCTTTTTCACAGAGATGCTGTTCCTCTTGCCAGGAATAATAATGTCTGTGCAGTTTCTGTTCCTTGGCTGCAGAAGCCAGTTTGGCAAGAGTTGAGAGATATCAGTGTTGGAGACTTCCAGCCCACAGTCATTGGCCACGTCAGTGATGTGCAGGGCAATCTAATCACAGCAGAGATCTGGCAGGGCGCTCTTAGAGGTGGAGGCTGCACTGACAGGAGAGGTGAATAACAGCATGAGAAAGGGAAGCTGCTGTCATTTATGTTTCTGTGAGCCAAGTGGAGCTCTAACGGCTCTTCCAGCCCAGTTAGGAAAAAAATCCAAAGAGAGCAGCCAGCAGAACAATAGATTCTGTTATGAAGGTCTCTACCTTCCTTGTCCCCAAACCAGCTATTGAGCTTCCTCAGAATGACAACTGATTGGATCTTGGTTGAGGAGGGACTAGAGATGGCCCTGTGCAGGTGGGGAGGCCATCCAGTGACTCCTTGCTTTACTTTTCAGTGACTGCAGCATGCTCTGGCTAAAGGCATCAAGCAAAACAAATTGCCATCTTCCTCCAGGATTCATGATCTCTCCAGCAAGCAATTTTCAAATTGACTACTCTTGTAATCCTTGCATGGCATCCCTTGAAGAAGGAAAGATTTTACAGAGAAGCCCCCCAGATATGTCATCACCCTTGATTTCCGACTGCTGCAAGACATCCTTGCTCCACAGACTTTGAGGGTAACTGGATTTCGGAGCAATGGAAGAGCCAGTCTTCAGGGCATCTGTTCTAGCAAGGCAGTTGCTTTTGAAGTCAGTGCAGTAATCTGAATGTGTAGGTACAAGGCTTCATATTTCTTGCCTCACAGCAGAAAAGTGAGTCTTGGAAAAACTGAGGCATGACTCAAACGTGGGATAGATGTGAACAGGAATCGTGGTTTTCTCTGGGCTGTACTGAGACAACATTTGCAAATAAGTAGTTTAATATAAAGGCAGTGAATCTACTGGTCCACTTGTCAGCAGGTCAAACCCTGAGGAGTTTTACTAAAGGTCTTAGAGCTAAAATTGATTATGTCCCGCTATGTCCATGCCAGATCAGCCTGCATCTTACTTTGCAAGTTAACACTGCCTCTCAAAATGCATTTTTAGAGGATAATTTTTCCTCTATCTTTACCAGCCCATAGGTCTGAAAAACACTTCACAACTTGTCTCCAGCAGGATATCAGCTATGGCACATTCTTCACCTGAAAACAGATACTTTTCTGAAGGACCTTTCATTTTGACCATATTTTTAAAAGGAATAGTTCATAAAGAGGGGAAGAGGGATGTTTCTCTCCCTACAAATAATCTAACATCCTTTCTCATGATTGATGCAGATTATATTGAAATTATCTCTTTGATACATGTGATATGTTGCTCAAGAAGCTCATTAACTCATTTGCAGTGGCACAGTGTCATTACGTTCAGAATCTCAGTTTGCATTAAGGCTTTATTTCTAGTAAGTGGCACCTGCTGTAACTGGAGTGCAGTTATCCCCTTTTTCCTGGAACAGAAACTGCCTGTCAGCATAGTTGTAAATTTTAAGACTAGATGATCACAATTTCTTTAAATCTGTATTCTGCAAAACCCAGATTAATGTAAGACTGAAAATTTTGACTGCTTCTTCAAGTTAAGCAGAGTAGCCCTGATGTAACAGAAAAAAGGGAACAGGTAAAAAAAGGTAAACAACTGAAAAAATATCAACTCTTGTTCACTATTTAGGGATTGTGCCTCTAAAAAATGATCTTTGCAGATTCAAACCACAACCCTCAGCTGCAGAGTTTGTCATGTGCAACAGCATAAGGGAACCTGGGTGAGGACTAATTTGTTATGTGATTCTGTCCAGCCTCTCCCCCAGTCTTCTGAATGATATATTTAAAGAGCATTGTAACAGATAAGAGAAAACATTATGTTGAAAGAACACGTTCTATAATGAAGTTTACACCAGATGGATCTCAGTAATTGGGACACAACTTGCAATAAATAGCTCCATTTTGGAAAAGAACATTCTTTACTGGCAAAAACTCTTCTGTAAATGGTATTAATACTGATATAGGTGTTCCTTCTTACATTTTTAGGGTGTGTACATGTAGTAGTCATTCATACAAATGTCTCTGTCCCTTCTCCTTTCCTTTTCAAAAGGATAATCCCTCTCAACACAGAAAGGCCTGTGTGGGAGTTAAATACAGGTTTAAAAAGTGAGGATCTATATTCAGAGGCTAGAGGAGTTTAAAAAAATGCACTCATCATGGACATCTCTTGTCACAGAGAGAACCTTTCACTGAAAGGCACGCAGGGTTTGCTTGGAAGTTTGGCTGAACATCCTTCATTCCAAGGACACAGCATTTTATAGAATTAAGCTTCACATTATGCAAATAACATATCAAGATCGATTCAGCTCTCCAAGTTGTTTTGTGCCTTCAGGAAGGTACAATCTCATTCAACTGTAGGTACTAATCTATTTCCCAGATGGCACACAACTTTGCATTCAAGAACAAAAGGCAGCTTGAATACAGGAGTTCCCCAATAAATCTACAAAAACCCACTGAAAATCCATGGCAGTATCTCCCTGTGCAACTGATTACTTCACCATCCCACTCACTCCATCTTGTGGGATATATCCAGGTGCTTTGCAGCTTGCTGGGCTGATGCATCCTGTAGCTCACAACACTTCTTCTCTTCCTACTGCTTTGTTGTGAAGGATGTAAAATAGAGGCACTTATGGTTTCAGGTAAGTATCAGCAGCTCTGGTACCAAGTTCAGTTCCAAGTTCTTTGTGAATACAAGCCTGGGGCTGCCCAGCGAGATGGGGAGGTTCACTCAAAGAGAGAGACGTAATCTGGCTCTTGGTCCTCTTGGCCACATGGGTAAAGCAACAGCTCCTTCCCCAAGGAAGTGATGGGTTCATCCTGTTGATATAGGATATGATCAAACACCAGCTTTCAAACAGACCCTGCCTGTCACGGCCTCACAAGATGGACAGCAGTCTTCCTGCCTCTCTTATGGTATGGATGTGTTCATGCCACTGTGTGATACAGCTCAGTTCCCTGGAAAACTCAAGGAAGGGTCCAAATGGCTGCCCTCTGTCTTCATAACACGTCTGTGCTTGGTACCATAATTCAGTGACACAACACTGGCAGTTCTAGGAAAGATGAGTTCTACTCATCTCTGAGGAAACTACAGCTTCTCTGACATGGCATGGTGCCCTGCCTGGAAAGTGCTGAAGCCAGGAGTGTGCAGCATGCAGGTAAAACAGGACCAGGGATTGTGGACTGTGCTTCTGGCTGTGTTTGTGGGAGGGACAAGGGAGGATTCTGAAGAGAACACAGACCCTCTGCTCAGGCAAGTCCTGTTCTAACCAGGGAATTCCCTGATAGTACAGTCTCAGCTTCCAATCTTGTTCTCTCATCAACAGATGCATTGTGAGGAGTTGCCTTCTTTCATGGTCACCTGGTGGGTGATCAGCAGAACCCAGTGGGACACTTTGGCAGAGTGGGTTCAGCTGCCCACACGTGCTGTAGTGCGGGGGGTCTGCAGGATTCTTTGCAGACTGTGGGCAAGGCTCTATCTTTGATGTAGCTATGCCCAGCCAGGCTTTAAATCCTCCAGCTCTGGTACAAATGGCTGTATAACTCCTGCTTTTAATACTTTCAGCCTGAACTGTGAAAATTACGCAAGAAGCAAGTTCAGGCAGCCCAGGTAGAGTTCCGTAGAGCAAATAAGCATAGCTGTTGTTCTCCTGTCCAATTTTGTTTAGCCATGTCTGTATTAAGCTAGGCACTTATTTAAAAGAAACAGGGATTTTAAATGAACCAATGAAAAAAAATTATTGTTCTGTCCCTGGGCAGATCTTACAGCAAATGAATAAACAATCCATCTGGCTCTCCTTGAAGCCCATGTAACTGCAGTCAGTGCTCCTAAACACCAGTTACTGTTGCAAGAGCCTGCCAACCTTCCTCCTTCCCTTCTAATTTTTTTCTTTGCTCAATAGCACCCCTTGTCTCCTTTGAGATTATAAAGATACTTTGCTCTCTTTCATGCTGAAGCTGGAGGTAAGCAGGATTTTGTGTTTACCCAACTTGCCAGTGCCCCTTAACCATGGAAAAAATACAAAAGAAAGGAGTTTGCATGAGTATGCTGTCACCTCTCATCAACATTTCCACTAAGTAGCTTGTAAGTAACTTGGGCCCTGTTTGCAAGGTGTTCTGTGTGCTTGAGGGTGAGTGAGTCAAATCTAAGATGTCTGAGATGTATTAGGTTGCCTGAGGTGTACCAGCCAGGCTGACATACCCTTCTGGAGCAGCACACAGGATGCCCAGCAGCAGTTAAAATGGGTCTAGTTACCTACTTCAAAACAACTGAATCTATTCTTTCTTATTTTAAAGTGCCCTGAGGCAATTAAACAGTTAATGAATGCATTGCTAGTTGTTCACCTTGTGGTAGTCTACAAGGTCAGCCAGCGTTGAATGTTGCAGCTGGTCCACTCCAAGGAAGCTATAGGAATCACTGGAGGCATCAATGAGGAAATGTTTACATCCTTCTACAGACCGATAGGAGAGCACGTAGCCTTTGATTTTCTCACTGACCCGGACCAGAAAACTCCCTGGTACTGTTTTATTCAGAAGCTCTTCTGCTTTCTTAGAGGTTAGGATACCTGTTCAAAACCAAAACACAAAACTGAGGGGAGAAAAGTATTTTTGCAGGACTGGACAGAACAATTCTCACAAGAAATCTGCTCTAAAACCAGTCCATGGCACTTCCATCCCTTTCACTGTTTTCTTGCCCAGTAGCCCAGGAAGAAGGGTGCTGCCATTGCTAGTAACAGGCCCTA
The DNA here is from genome assembly GCA_013400735.1 of Pomatostomus ruficeps. Classification (NCBI taxonomy): domain Eukaryota; kingdom Metazoa; phylum Chordata; class Aves; order Passeriformes; family Timaliidae; genus Pomatostomus; species Pomatostomus ruficeps. The sequence goes on along the minus strand of VYZT01078563.1, from coordinate 10,464 downwards.
GCCACATGCCAACTGCGCTTTGTTAACTATTCCACATTTGGCCAGTGATGAATGACAAACATGGAGGGCTTGAAAGGACTGTTGCTGTGTTATGGGAGAGAATGGCTTTGCAGTTGTTGTATGTTGATTCCAGTATAGGAGCTTTAGTCCCAAGCCCAGCCTGTGTTAGCAGCCATGTAAGCAGAAAAAACTCCTTAAACAGTTGGGTTGGGGTGGAAATGCCCAGGACTCACCATGGAACCAAGGTGCTATTGTGTCTGTGGTTTTCAGATAGCCAGCTCGGAGAGGGAATTGCTCCTCTTTGAACCACTTGATGATGCTTTCTTCAGTGGAATTGGAGATTGTCCTCTGGACTCCCCCTTTCCTGTTAGAAAAGACCTCTGGTTTGTGCATCAGGTTCAAACAACAGGTTTTGAGTCTCTGTGCAGGACTTACATTTTGCTTAGGATTTTAAGAGCAGCCCTAAACAGGCAGCTTACACCAGTTCAGCTGTGTGGAATATAGTTTTCAGTGGACATCTGGCATCATAGGGGCTCTGTGCTCCAGACTTAGGACACTCTACTAACTAAACCTGTTACCTTCCAGGAATGAACACCTGAAGGCCCCATCACACCCTAGGCTGGAATATAGCCTAGGCTCTGTATTTTTCCCTGCGGAGTGTCTCTTCCACGCAAGGGGGAGAGCTAACCATTCCCTTCTCAACCTTCCCATACTAGAGCAAAAGAATCTCATCCCTTCTCCTTTCCACAGTGCACAGGGGCTTCCTTACCTAATCGCTCTCCCATTTGCCATTGGAGGAGGTGGAAGTTTAGGCTTGGGGGGGAGAGGTGGATATTGAAGTGGTCGCTGATCTCCTGCTGTGGCACCCTTGGAAATATCTCCCCGCTTCCCTCTGTGGATGCCCTGCAGTGAAAGCCTCCTGTAGTCATCTCTGGCTTGCCGTGCAAGGGAGCGTCTCTTCTCATCTGCTGCCTTGGATTTACACACTGGAACAAAAAAGGAGTCCTACAGAAGCAAACAAGCAGCAAGTTTAAAGCTTTCTACCCTTTGACCATCTTCCTGATTGATGAAAGGGAAGAATAACCCATTTCAGAAGCTGAAAGATTCACTCAGTTGTGAGACCATTTGCCACGTGTCTCCCACATGTTAAATGGCACAGTTTTTATTCTTTTAAGAGATTAAAAAACAGTTTTTTTCTGGGACAAGATTAAAAATCTGTGTGTTTTTTCTTGGTACCAGGCCCCTTGGTACTTAGAGACTTCTTGGTTTTGTTTCAGACACTGACTCGTGGTTCAGACATGGATTTCTGAAGTGCCTTTCATGTAAGCTGGTTGGGGGGCAGGGCTTAAAGCTGCTGAAATGACCCCAAATCAATCATTTGAAGGATTTGAAAGTGCTAATCAATTTTGGAGGGTGGGAAGAAGTCTTTCTGAAACTATTATGGAAAGTGGAGAACTTGACTCTGTGTTTGTTTGAGTTTTTTCCCTATAAAACTGCCTTGATTGTCTATGTCCATCTCACCCTGGAGTCTGCAGGAGTAACTAGCTCTCCAGTCAGTGGTTTTTTTTAATCAGTCAGATAAAATGAAACCCCTAGACTGAAGTGGAAACAACTGGTGGTACAACATTGCCACCTACTGAGCAGCAGGGAAGGAACTGGGGGAAAAAGTGCATCAGGTTCTCCTTCAGGAAGCATTTGGCAGCAGGGATGGATGCTACTCCAAGTCTCATACTGCTTGCCATTTTCCTTTCTGTCACTGGGAATCCTTACATGGTCTTGGTGCAGCAGGGCTTTACTTCGGTGGGATCATGCTTGAATGACAGGGAAGCCCTTTTTGATGAGTCCCTGTTACCCATTATCCTTGTCCTCAAGAGCAGTGGTTACTGCAAAGTCCTACAGAAGGCCAGCTTCTCGATTAAAATTAATTGTACTGGCTACCCTCATGTGGTTCCTATTTGTTGCTTGTTTTAACATAGTATCAGTTGGAAAAGTTTTCCATTCCACTGCCCAGCTCTAGTCTCAATGCTGCTAATTGAGATATGTTTCTCAAAATGGAGCGCTGTATTTCTTGGCAATACTCTCCACCCTCTGACCTGTTACTCAGTTCTAGTATGGCAGGAGAAGGGTTGAGATGACCCCACAGAGCTCTAGGATTTCTCAAGTCTTACAGGAAAAGGTCATTTTAAGAGCTTACAGAATTCCTGCCATTCAGGCTCATTCTCATCCGATTTCTGCAGCGTTCTCTGGCTCTCTGTGGTGGAGTGGCTCTGTGGTATTGGCTCCTGAGGGGCTGTGATCGCTTCTGAATTTCTCCTCTGTGCTTCCTTCATCTATGAAAGAAACAGTATGTTCAGCTTTGTCGCAGGCAAGTTTTAGCCCTGCTTTTTAGCTAACCTTGGAATACTGGGAACTCCATTCTTTACAGTGAATCCCTCCAATTTCAACAACGCACAGACCCTCCATCTTTACTGCAGGTAACAACTGAGGCAGGAAGGGAAAACAACCTACCAAAAATCATCAGGAGTATCTCCCTGTGCTACTTCCCAATCTGCCAGCCTAGCCCACTTTGATCTCCAAATCATCACACCATACATGAGGAGCATGGCAATATTGGATAAAACTGGTCCAAAAGGTGAGAGCATTCTTGGCTGATATGAGGCTCTGAAGCTGACTGGGACTCCAGGATAAAGCCTTGACCACTCAGTGTGTTAGGAGCATCATAGGTTGCCACTTACCTGTTGGACTCTATGCTTCCTCACATGGCAATCTGCCAGCATCTGGTGAACATCTCTGGTTCCCCTCTGAGCAGAGCAAAAAAGTGGTGAGAGATAAATGTGACATTAGGACAATTGCTCTTTTTTTGGAGCAATAGGTGTTTAATGCAAAAGCAGTCATGTGACATTTGTTAATAATTTTGCCAGCCTGCTCTGACAAACATAGGGGGGGATTTTCCCATCATATTAGGCCAAACATGCCACAAGAGGAGAACTCAAGGGTGTCAGGATTGCCATAAGCATGCCTAGATTTGCCAAGCAATATTCACAAGTGCTCCCAGGGAGCAGTCCCTTTCTTCTCTTCCTCTAAAACAATCCCTTGTAGAACCTGCTGTCTGCAACTTTACCTGCTTGTGCATGTTTACAGCTGTGGCTGCAAACTCCTGCTTGATGAGCTGACCCAACTGGCTGGATATTTCGTGTTCTCTCTTCCCTGCAAACCAGCCCAGCTGCCCTGCCAGCAGTCCTGAGCTGAGAGCTGCCTTGGCAGACAAACCGTCAGGTTTGTCTTTGAGTAAACACCCACCCACCTCCCCATCAGACCGCGACTGCCTCCCACGGCACAATTGATGAGCTAACTGTACTACTCTGCTTACCAAGGACACACTTCCTTTTAGCTCCATCACCTACTTGGCTAATATTTAATATGAACATGACTTTGCAATTTCCCTTTCCTCAACAGGAAACTAGGAACTTCAAATGTGTGTGAAGCAGTTTTTTTTCTTAGATCAGCCCTATTCTCTGCAGCACGATACCTGCATCTCTCAGGTTAAATGGGCACTAGATCTCAGAAAAACCATTTTAATGCAGGAGGTGGGAAAAAGCCCCTCTCCAGGCCTAGAAAATACAACAGGGGACTTCAGTCTGGAGCCCTCCTTCTAACAGCAAAAGCCCCAGAAACCTGCGAAAATTTACTAATAACATAATGACAGAAAAAAAAGGAAAATATACACCCCCCATCTATTTCCATATGCAAGACTTTGAAAGGGGGCTAGATTTTTGGTGGCGGCTTGTTTGCTTTTTGGTTTTGGGGTTTTTTTTTGTTAGCTTTGACTAATAAGTTCCTTTGAAAAATAATCCTCCCACGTAGTTGCTCAACTTCAGCAGACAGTACAGAGGAAAACCCCATGTGACTCAGAGGCCTTTGATAAAGGAGGCAGTCACTCCAAATTCCCTTCCCTATTTTGGTAGCAGCAGGAGAGCATTTTGCCAAAACCCAACCTTCTATTATCATACTTTTTATTCCGAAGTATGGAGTGGCTGTATGATAAAAGAATATACAGTCATACAAGTTCATTCAAGGCTGAATGAAAACTCCTGAATGGGATTGGACTTCTCCCATTAAACTGGCATGGTGTTCTGTTCCTTCTGTTCAACTGTGGTTGCATGGGTAGCTATAGCTACTCTTCTTTTTTTCCTTTCTCTGCAAATGGCCTTTTGTAGCCAGTTAAAAAGCACAGATGTATTTATTTTGGGGAAAAAAAATTCTGTGATGAAACACCCCAGTGAAGCAGACACTGTATTACTCCATTTGGAGTTGTCCTGTGCTGTCAAGGTCATAAACTGTTTTCTGTTTTAGAAGACAAAGAACCCCAAGAACCACTTAAAATATGCATGTCAGATGATGCTGGTAAAATTATCTTCATTTGGTCTTTTATAAAATGAAATGATGTGTCTGAGGGCTGTGACCTTGCATGTACAGATCCTGGGATAGCCTCCCTGCTCTTGCCCCAAAAGCCATGCAAACCAGCCACAGTGCAGAAGGGAAAGTACTGCACCCCTGTTTTACCCACAGAGAATGGAAGCAAAGGAATTCAGAGTAATTTATCCATTGGTGCAGAGCAGATCTATCCCAGCTGAGAATAGCACATGGACCTCCTCAGTCTTAAGGAAGGATGTAACAGCATGGCTTCCTCTCTAACTACAAAAGAAAAGCCTTAACAGATAGATGGCTTTTTCCTTCAGATTTGTATTTACAGCAACCAGGATTTGCTGCACTTCCTAGACCACAAAACACATGTTTCTTACAGTTATGGGAAAATGGAAAACTACCTTTGTGAGCTCCTGGCTTTTTTCTGTTGCATCAGTATCAGTAATTTTTCTCCCATGTTCCTCCTTTTTCTCTGCAGTGTTTTTTTTATTCCCATGAAGATCTGTCTCAGTCAGAAGTCCTGGTTGTGGGTGTAGAGACCATGTTGCAGAAGAGTCAGTCTCTCTGAAATGCAAGAGAGAGAGGACTTAGGAGGGAGTCACTGTCTGAGCATCTTGTGAGGAGGCTGCACACTGCACAGGAGCAGAGCAGAGCTGCAATGAAGCCACGTGTGCATAGGCAGTTATATCTCCAGATCAGGTAAGTGGGTAATTAAATTAATGATTCCTGGTGATTAACTGTTGTCCGGCTGTACCTGGGCACCTGCCGGTGAATCAGCGTGATCCGAGCCCATCACCTGCTGCAGTAACAGCATCAGCATTTCCTGTTGTCTGCAGAGGGTCCCACACAGGAGCCATGGCACAGGAGGCTCAGTGAGCTGGGGCAAGTCTCAGGCTGCAGCTGGTCTCTGCCAGCATGGTGTGTCCTCTCAGAAAGCCAGCCTTTGCCTGTGCCATTTGCCAGCAAGGCCAGCATGACAGTGGTAACCACAGCCCCTACAGAGAAGACTCCAGCCTGTGTGTCCCTAGAAAATCCTTCTTCTCCATATCTGCCCACCAAGTCTTCAGCTGAAGAGTGCTTACCTGTCTTCCTGGCCTTGCTCTCTTGCTAAGCACTTTGCTCTTTGTGCCTGGATCTCTTCACAGATGGCTGCATAGGGTTTATCTGAAGGATGCTCGTCCATCACCCAGACCCACACATCATTGTCAGCGCCAAGTTTCCATGTCACTGATTTCCCATCGGCTGGAAAAGAAGCAACTCTTTGGCAAATGCTGTTTGCTGGGTAGCTCTTGGCAGGGCCTGTGTTGCACCTGCTGTGCCCTACCAGCTGCTGTTGGTGACAGAGGCCCCCCAAAAGCAACTGTAACATGAGGAAAGCTCAACTGGGATGCAGCTCACACTTCCCAGTTTTTTCGTACTACTTGAGCCAGGTCAGTGAAGGAGGCATTTCTGAGTCTGGAAGCAAAGGAGAAGACTCACTACTGTTTCTTTTCTTGCTTTAATTCCTGACCATTGTCCTCCCCAAACTGTGTGAGGGTGAGCTACCTGCAAATAGAGCAAGGGGGGCTGGGGGAGACCTGGGAGAAGAGTGCTATCTTCCTAGCAGCTGGCATGCTGTGTAATCCTGGCAAGGGAACTTCAAGTCAAAGCTCTCAGTGGGAACTCCCCATCAGATCTGGTGCCTCAGGACAGATACTCAAATCCATAGTTATGTTAAAGACAGATTCAAAGGCACCCCGTAGTGGGAAACTTAATGAGATGCATCTCCTGGGGGCAAATAAGCCCTGTCTTCCCAGCTAGTGGAGTTGAGCAATTTGGTCAAGGACAAAATGTCTGGGCCAGGGAATAAAAACCATTGTGTGCCTGGCCAAAACTACCCCATTGCAGGTGGATTTAGTTATCTTTGGAAATAAGCCTATGCTGTGTCCCTTGGAGAAGAAACTGCTCTAAGGATACATTACTTCCTATTTCTAGGAAGCAGTTGACTAGGCCAGAAATGTGCCAGAGGGTGAAGCAGCCGGAAGGCAGAGACTTACCTTTCCTTGGCAGTGGCTTCTCTGCTGTAATCTTTTCTGCAGCAGCTTCTCTTTCCTCCCACCGTCTGATCTGTTCCTGCCTCATCTTGAAGAAGAGGATCTGCTTCTGCTCCTCACTGAGTTCTGCCAGCAGCTCCGGATTGATGTACATATCTGATAATATCTGTTTCAGCATGGCTGCAGGTTTCACTTACACACATTCGTGGCAATGATCTTCAGGGATCAGATCCTTTTCCTGGCTCCAACAAGAAAGAGTGCGCGCCCGTCTGAGACTGAAGTACGAATGCAGGCGTGCCAGAGCAATTATACTTCTGTCTCTTTTTTTTTTTTAGCTCAAGACTTCCTGCACAGACCAAAGAAAGTAAGTAAGTAGCTTAAAACCTGCTGTTAAGATTCCTCGGAGTAAAAGATGAACTCAGCTCTCATGCAGCCCCTGCTGGCTCTGCAGGGAGAGCTGGCCAGAAGGGGCGAGGCCTGGAGTGGGGAGGTTGTGTTGATACTCTGATAAACCCAGCTGATAGTATATCAAAGAGAGAGAGCACTGCCTGTTAGTCATCAGAGGTGCGGCTTGGCTGTGCCCAAGCAAACATTCCTGCTGGGCAGGGAATCTATGGACCCATGACTAGATGCCTCCTCCTCCTTCCAAACAGGAAAACTTTGATGATCAAAAGCCCAGCCTGCCTCATTTTACCAAAGAAAGGGAGGACTCTCAACACTGCTTTTGAGGTCAGAGTGGGAATTTTGGGGTGCTCCTGTCTATCAGTCAGCCTCCCAGCAAGTCAAGGGAGCACAAGGAGTGCAGCTGGTTTGAAGAAAGGTGATTTGGATAGCCAGTGTCTGAGACAGCCGCTGCTCTGACACATCTTGCTGATGCACCCTGCCCACGTGGTGAGCCTGGCATGGGACGTCCCTGTCTGACAGGATGAAGCTGATGGGGAGAAGGGGCACCGTTGTTCCTGCCTGGGATACTGGCTCGTGTCCAGTGCACGGTGGTGAGGTACTAACACCCGCACAGCCTTGCTTTGTGCTCATGGATTTACATTTATAACAGGGATTTCACCGAAAAGTTGGAAGTTCTCCTGTCACTTGGGAAGGTAACAAATGAGAAAGTAGGAATGTGGACTAAGGACCTTGAAAACAACTGTTTTCCTTATCTTATCTGGATAAACTCATGGAGATCAGGAGATTGGTTGGCAATGCTTTTGGTGACAGGGGAGACTGACAGCCACGTATTAAGTGCAACACCAGAGCGGGGTGGCTGACTGGCCAGAGGTGGCAGGGGCTTTCTGGACAAATTCTTGGGAAATTTTGCCATTCAACTAGAAGGAAAATTAAAGCAGTGGAAAATTAAAGGACGGTTCATGTCCTTCTGCACAAATCCTGGGACTCTAAGGAACAAGCATCTAGAACATAGCACAGTAGGTGGGAGGCAGAGGGTTATTGAGGCAGTAATGTGGAAGTACAAAGGGCACAGATATGGCAGAAGGGCCTGTGTCAGGGTGAAGTGGGACTATAATCAAGTTAATGGGGTCAAATCAATTAGCCATCTTACAGGAGAGACACTGGACCTTTAGGAACCCAAATGTTGGAAGAAAATTGTTGGGAGCACCTTCAGCTTCATAGTATGACTGCTTGGCTTCTGACAAATAAAATAAAAGAAGGAGGTAGTAGACTAGGCAGCAAGTGCATTACTGAAGCTTTCCAAGGAGCACACACACAGCACACAATCATTTAGATGAAATGGGACAGCACAACAGCAGCCTTCATAAAGTCAGGCTGTCAGAACAGTATCTGCTGCACTGGTCCACCTTCCTTCATCTTGCACTCATGCTGGGCACAAGCAGTCTGTCCCAAGCATCCTGTTGCTTCTGAATATGGCTTGCCTTAAAATTGCCAGAGACAGAGCCCCACTGCAGTGAAGTCCCCATGCACTTTTACCAGGGAGAGCTTGAAAGGAGCTTGGAGCAGGGGGAGGAGCTGTAGGCAGGGAGACAAATTGCTCCTCAAGGATCTCAAGGCAACAACAGAGCAGATCATGGTTCCAGAAATGCATTGTCTGCAGCAGAGGCCAGGAGCAGGAGCAAGAGTCCTGGGAGGGGTGCAGTGACCAGGAGTTGGTGTTAAGCCTTCTCATTTCTATTTTGTTTCTCTGATTACTTAATACTTTCCCTATTAAAAATGTTGACATCATTCTAGAAGGAAACATGAAGATGAAGCTGCTGTTCCAAATCTGTATGGATTTTGTTTAAACAAATTACTTTCTTGATTTAAAAAAAGGTTTTGGGGAGGTAGTCTGACTTGAGCAATGCTATCTGAGTACCCCCCTGATGGCAGAGTTGTTCCAGCTCAGCAGCCAAAGGGTCTTGGGTTGTCCTTGAGCCATGGAGGTAGCAGCTATAGAGAGGGAAGAGCTTCCTGGGACATGATGCATGAGAATCCATCAGCAGAATGCATGTAGCAGCATGCCCATGCTGCTCTGGCTTCTCAGGAGTGGGAATGGCTTTGCTATGGCATTTACTTAGGAGGACATGATGTGCTCTGCCATATACCATGGTGACAAACTGGTCCCTCTCTCCATGCCTAGGGAAAACAATGTGTTGACGAGGTGGAAGGGTGCTCAGCAAACAAGTTTCACCCTACTGATGCAGTTTTGCAGAGTTGGATTTCCTTGTAACATTAGTTGTAAGAGGAGATTTGTAATGCTGTATCCCAAAGGTACTCTTTAAAGCACCAGCTATTTTAACACTGGGAAATGACATAAACATCTCGAGAGGTTTGCGCTATTTCTGTTTTAGCAGTCACTTCATTAAAGATCTAGGAGCTGGAAATCCTTGTAATCAGTCATATACTGTTCCCAAAGTTTGAATCAGAGCCAGAGTTATTCACACCTGGCTGGCAGTGGTTTTGCAGATGCTGTTCCAGCTGTAAGTAGTATATTTACAGCTCAAACTTAGTGAAGCCAAAGACTGCAGTAATGGCAGGGGGACCTCCAAGCAGGTAACTTGCAGGAAAACTCTGGTAGAGGTCCTCTTAAACTTTCTACTGTTTGCATTTTTTTTTTCATGGGAGTGGTAGGTGGGAGCTGGTTTTGTGGAGGAATAGACATGGGAGTAGCCAAAAATAGCAAAAACTAAGTGGGGGGAGGTGGGAAACCAAACCAGGGCTTTGAAGCTCTGCCACTCATATATAAGATAGTCAACCTGAAAGCCATAAGGGTAAACACAATTCAAAGGTGAAATGATCCTTCAAAATGCAAGGTCACTCAGCATTTAAATCTCCGACTGGAAAGCAGCCTCTTCTCTGTGCTCCTGTAAATCATCTATCATTAACAGGGGAAACAAGTCTATGAATACACATGAAAGTGCCACAGCTTTGAGAAGAACTGGCATGAGCTCCTGCTCACGTGTGCAGCAGGTGGCACTTTGGACAGGCTCACAAGACACTCCCACCTGGCCATACTAGTCCTGCTCCTCACCATCAGTGCTGCCAGCAGAGGGAAAGTTTCTCCAATAAAAAAATAGACAGACACAGAAAATCATAGATATGATTTTCACCAGGAAATTGAACAGGAGGGTGTAAAATGAAACAGCAGACAAGTTAAACAGCAGGTCTTGTGCTCATTTTCAGGGAGGCAGCTTATTCAACCTACTGCACACATCTCCTCTGTAAATGTGACAGTACCCGTAAACTAAAAATAACCCAAAAAACGCAAAGGTGAGCAGAAAAGAGAACACAAGAAAGGCTGCTTCAGGGTACAGGCTGATGACCTAAGAGGATTTCTATTGTCATAAAGTAGTTTTCCCCATAAAAGGCAGATAAGACCACATTGTTCAGTAAATGGTGGAACTGTATTGTTTTGAGTCAAGAGCTTCTCTTTGGAGCTGATTATTTGTTTAGAGAGAAGTGGCTTCAGAGAAGCCATTGGGAATTCTTTTCTCTGATCAAGAGGCTGGGCTGTGAGAATGCAACTGAATTTCCTTTTGTAATAAATACATATTATAAT
>VYZT01078449.1:0-10145 GCA_013400735.1 Pomatostomus ruficeps | reverse complement strand
AGAGGAGAGGAGAGGAGTTCTGGACACAAAGCTTAAGCTGTCAAAGAGGAGATAAGATTCTTGAGTATTGTTTCCAGGAAAAGAAAAAAAGAGTGATATAGGGAAGAAAGTTTTCATTATATAAGAATTTTTTTTTTTTAAAAAAGAGAGATTGCATAGAAAAGGAAGTATTTCCCCAAATACAGTTATACAGCCATCAATGAAACCTTGCTGTTGTAAAGGCTGAAAGACAGTACATGAGGACAAATGAACACAGTTCAAAATGAGTCCTACTCAACAAACAAATAGAGGGACACTTAAAGTCCTCCTCAATTTTTCATAAATTATTTGGAAAAGTGATGAAATATTAAGTAACAAATCTTAGGTAATACAAAATTATACAGTACAGTAAAACCAAAACCCAACTTTGAAGACCTGCAGAATTATTTTGCTATCTAGATATGATTGAGAAAAAACATCAGTTGAAATTCAGGGCAGGTGAAACTCAGATCAAATAAAGACTAGTTGCTATATCATTGAGAAACTCTGTATTAACCTTCCTCTCTAAAAAAAAAAAGGCCTTAGTGCCTCTAAACACAAATTCTGTGCTCAAAAAGTGTGTAGGAATTTTCTGGAACAGAAGAAAGGAAAAGGAAAGCTAAGAAGCACTACTGTAAGTCGACATATATATCTTTCTGATGGGTTTAAATCTTGGATGTTATATGTTCTGATCCCCTCATCTCAAAGGTAATATAATAATTTGGAAAAGGTAAGAAGAAGAGATATAAAGATTGCCAGAGGTATGGAAGAGCTGCAATAGAGACTGTAAAGATTGAAAAGATACTTAGAACTAGTAGCTTTTTTCTTGGATAGAGATCTGAGGGGGTATATTTAAGTAACTATATCCAAAATGATGGAAGAAATTAGGGAGAAAGATTATTCATGATTTATTATAAAACAAGAGCTGGAAAGTACAAAATTAAATAATGAGAGGTTTTAAGAGGAAAAAAAGGAAGTGCTGCTTTAAACCATGCTTAATTAAGCTGTAGAATTCCTTGCCAAAGGATGCTGTGGATGCCAAAGTATAAATTGGTTTAAAAGCAATTAGAGAAATTCATGGAAGAAAAGACCTTCAATACTTACTAAACACACAGATAAGGATAAAAGCACTGACTAATGAAGTATCTAAACCACAGGATTATATTTTACAACATCAGGGAAGTACCTAAACTTAGATGGATTTTGGCCTCTGAGCAGGGAAGGAGTTTAATAACAGGGAAGTTTGAGCAACAATTTTTCTTAATAAGCCTGGCCTTGCTGACAGTGGGGCCTTATGAAGCAAAGGGTTACCACCCCTTCATAGAACTGCCATGTGGAGATTCAGGATGCAACGAAAAGAATTGTTTAAGGATTTGATGGTTGGGTGCAGCAACCTTGGCTGCTCTGAATATCATATGGTAGGATCCTGAAAGGGGGCAAAAAGCAGGATCAAAGTGTTGTCCTTTGGGAGAACAGATTTGGGCCTGTTCAGGATTTGCTTGGAATGATACTGTAGGATATGGTCCCATGGAGAAGAAGAAGAGACTAGGAGAGCTGGTTGATTTTCCAAAACCACGTGCTCCATTCTCAAGGATTGTCTATTTCTTGTGCAGGAAGGCAGGCAAAGGTCTGAGCAGGACTACAGGAATGAACAAAGAGCCCCTGACAAAGAAAGCATACAAGAGATGGAATTGGTGTTAGGTGCCACAGAAGTATAAACACACAGTGTTAGTGTGGGGGGACAGGGCCAAGAAAGCTGAAATCTACCTGAAGTTCAATCTGGGAAGAAGGTCAACCAGGAAGACTTCCATACAGGTATTTCAACAACAAAAGGAAAGCTAAGGAAAGTATGGACATACTGCTGGATGAAGCAGGAGACCTGGTAACAGAGCACTTGGAAAGAGGCCAGGGTACTCAGTGATATCTTCATGTTAGTCTGTTTTGTTAAGACTAGCCCTTAAGAGTCCTGAGTCCCCAAGACCTGTGGGAGAGTCAAGTGTGGAAGATTTGCTCTTGATTCAGGAGGAGCAGATTAGGGAATGCTGAAACAGACTGGGGCCAGAGAGGATGCACCCACCAAAGGCTGAGGGAGTTGTCAAATGTCACTGTGAGGGCAAGCCAGATTATCTTTGAATGGTTGTAGTGACCAGGGAATGTTCCTGAGGACTGGACTGGAAGGAATTAAGTGCAACTTCTGTCTTCAGAACAGGAAGGGAGGAGGATCTGAGGTAGTACATGTTGGTCAACCTCACCTTGATCCCTGAAAAGATGATGAGGAAAACTACTCTGGATACCATTTCCAGACACATGAAGAGACAAGGTGATTGGCAGCATGGAATATTGACATATGGGAAATAGTGTCTGAACACTGCAATAACCTTCTACAATCAGATGACAGTATGAGTGGATGAGGGGAGAACCATGGACATTGTTGGTTTTTTCTTCAGCGCTGTCTCCTTTGATATCAGAATTGTTAAACCAGTGGAGTATGGACTAGGTAAATGGCAGTGAGGTGGGACTGAAAGCTGGCTGAACTGCTTGGCTGAAAGTGTTGGGATCATTTGCACTAAGCCCAGCCCTAGACAAATCCCTGGGTGAGTCCTCTGGTGGTCAATACTGGCCCTAATGTTGCTTTATATCCTCATTAATGAGCTGAATGAATGGACAGAGAGCATTCTCAGCAAGCTTGCAGATGACCCTAAGCTGGGAGAAATTCTTGATGGAGCTACTGGATGGTTTTTTAGCCCTTCAGAGGTGTCTTCAGAGGCTGAAGAAATAGGCAGAGAGGTTTGTCACAAACTTCAACGGGTCCTGCACCTGGAGTGGAGTAATCAGATGAACCATTGCAGGCTGGAGGTTGATCTGCTGAAATTCAGCTTGGCACCCTGGTGCATCCCATACTGTCCAGGAGACAACAATGTGCCCTCTAGGCTCTCTAAATGTTCCTGATTGTGGCTGTGGCAGGGCTGAGCCCTGTGGCATCAGGCCTAGAATGAACTAATTAACGTGCTTGTAGATGGGAGGATGGGGAAACCAACAAAAGCCTCAAAAAGGGAAAATGTTTACAGAACTCTGCTTTGCTAAAGATATTTTTTTCTTTCTGCACTTTGAATTTGTGTGTACTAGCTTTCATTATCCTTGAAGTCAGGATGGTTCACTGTTAATAATACTCCCTATCCTCCACGTTTGGCTTGTAACATTTGTGTCTGTGTTATGGATAGTAGAGAGCTGTTTATGCCCCATTTTAATACACCCCTCTTTTGAACATTTGCAAGTGCAATATTCATTGCATTAAAATTGATTTACTTCTATGAAATGATCTCTCTCCAGGATCATACTTTTATTTGTATCCTGGAGGGTTATCTGATATTCATTAATATTTATATTCTCTTTTTGTCATGATACCCTCTTAATAGCTAATTAGATCCCATATTCCATGGCCTAAAGCACACCCTGAGCAGTTCTTCTGCTTGGTTTTTTAACCTAGATTGCAAAACCACACTGCCTATATTCCATTTTCCACTTTTTGCAGGATCAATATTAATCCATCGCTCCTTCCCCAGTTGGTCACCTCCACCTGGTGGGCTGCAGTGGTTAACTTTTGCTCTTGTGACAAATTCTCTTTTATCCCTCCTGGGAAGAACTTTACTTGTCCTGGCAGTGAAATCTGGAGAGGGGCCCAATCTCATTTGCTTGATTGAAAGTGTAAATCTCTATGAGTGAAAGGACAGGTTTTTACTGAGAAATGGGTGGAGGATTAATTTTCAGAGTCTTTCATTGGAACATGCTTTTCAGAGACACAAGCTTGACAAACAAACAAGAACTAAATCTCAGGGAGGAGCTGAAATGATGTTTGGAGAATCAAACATAATACAGTCATGCATCATCTGTGGTTGCTAAGGAAACCAGCTTTGGGATCCTGTCAGTGGGATTCTTCAAAATCATCAAAGGAGACACTACTGGAGTCTGCCAGCTAAGCCACCTACTGCTGTAAAGATCAATTTCTTTCTCCTATTCACAGGGGTAGTCAATATATTAGTTTTCTGAAAGAGAAATATAATCAGAAAATCTTCACCTCTGCAAGGTGGCTGCGATGCCATCTGTCCCAGCCAGCAGCACCTACACTCCCATCAGAGCAGCAGTGGGTGAGCAGACACAGCACTTGCTCTGCAAAGCTTTCAGTTCTGAAAGTGTTCAGGTTGTGTTCCTGACAGTGCAAAACCTCATGGATGCATGGTGTTAAAAAACATTATTGGTATGGTCTCCAACTTTGTGGGTCATTGCTGATTTCCCCTGATCCCATCTGTTTTGTAACTATATATATGGAATTCTGTATTTAAACTTACATAAGCTTAGTATTTAAAAAGAGAATTATTTGGCAATCTTGCTTTCTTTGTTGCTAATTCTGACTGTGATGGTTTGTTGTGTTTAGAGTTTTTCTGCCCATTTGCTATCACCTAGTCGTCTATTCTGCTGTTGTCTTAATTTCTGTCACTCATTCATCTCCCTACAACCCTGTCCCACTAACCTGCTCATCAAACACTCCTCTTAATTTCACTCTTCCTCTCTACACTTCCCACTTTCTCTCAGCTTTATTCTCTGTTCATAGCTTTTCTTTTCCCAGTAATCTTCTGGGGTTTTTTTTCCTCTTCTTTCATCTCTATTCTATTAACTTATTTGGTACATGCTTTGATGGAGGTGATAGGCAAAAGTGAAGAATGGAATGAAAAGAGGATGAAGGGAAGGTGAAAAGAAGGGCATATAACTTTTCAAGCTGGTAACTGGACTGTAGAAAACTTAAGCAGAAGTTTGGACTGACAGAATTTGAAAGCTTTTACAATCCTAGGCAGGCAAAAAGTGTCCTGGCAACCTGGGCTGCTTTTGGAACCATGACAGTATGGTGCAAAACAAAATGTTTATTTTTGGTACAAGCCCTTGGGTGAAATTCCTTGTACTGATCAGACAATGAATAGCTAGAACTAAATGTCCTCTCTCTTAAGAGAATGAAGATGTGTGTGTTTAGTTATAATGGTGCAATCAATTTTTTATAAATAACTTACATAACCTGAAGATATCCTCGGATGACTTTCTAGTCTGCAGGTCAGGGCAATAAGTGTACTCCTATGGGAAGATATCCCTCTTGATGTGAACATTTTAATTATCTTTCCTAAGTGAAGCAGTGATGATGAGCAATTGGGATATCTAGTTATCCCCTCATCTCTTTCTCATACTTTCTGTGATAGTACTTAAAATGGTCTCCTGAAAGCAGTTCTCAAGCAGAGCAGTGATTAGCACATCTGTGTGAATATTCAAACACCTGATCTATTGAAGAACTCTACCTCTGCTCTATCTGCCCTTCAGGCAACTGCATGAAACTGGTCTTGAGAAAACTTTTTTAGGATGATTTGACAAATTCTCCTCCAGAGTTGCAAGCCGAGTATGAAAGAAGTTTGTTCTGAAGTTTAATGATTTCTGAAGTCAACTTTTTGGATGTGTCAGGGACAAATTTACAGTTAAAATAAAATAAATATGGAAAAAAACCCCTCAAAGTATGAATTGTACCTGGTGCACCCAGGACTAGTGTCACTCTTTCGTTACTTTGATATATTTCTACTGTCTATTCTTGGGAATAAAGGGGTGGGAACTGGGTTTTACTATCACTTATTTTAGTGAACTTTTCTGCACGTGGACCATGGAATAGTGCGGGGAAAATAGACAGTCTGTTGTAAGGAGTCTGAAGTTACACAGGCTTACAGAGGGTGCCTTTTCTCTGATTCCTCTCTTAAAGCACTTCTCTAATCAGAGGTTTAGACAGGATGGATGGATGGATTCTCTGAACTTGACGACTCAAGAATCCAGAGAGTGCCCCAAATGTGCCCTAATGTCAGCTCTTTATTTCCAGGTGCCTTCATCTGAACTGTTTATATATTTGGGAGAGGTGAGTTGGCATTTTTTTAAAACTAAAAAATAATTGCAGCAAGAGGAATGAATTTTAATGGGTTTTTCAGAGCAAGATGTTACCTGGTGTGGCTCCTGGATGTGCTCTGTGACAGGTTTAGCCTGCCCATAGCTGAAGCATTTTTACCCCCACTACATCTGTATAGGTTGATGTTATTTTTATGATACAACATTCAGACATTTATAGAATAACTGATCTCTCCATTGGCCGAGTGTGGTTAAGTGTAACAATCAATGAAATAGATGTTTATCTTTTAAGCAAACCTGCACTGCAGAACCTTTTTTGTTTCCTAGTCTGAAGAATAATTTTCCAGAGTGACCTCTCATAAAATTGCAGAGTCTGCAAAAAAAAATTTTCCTTGGGGAAATAAAACTATGATGGTGGGATGCATTGGGTTTCTGCTGGAGAAAAAACCCTTACAAGAGTTTATTTGAGATAATGCCTGGAGTTTTTCAAGGAAAAAAGCACAAAAGTGATGACTTTGGTCAGGAATGAGGGGCAAGAAAGATCAGCAAGAAATTGAAGAAGTTATTTTACAAGGAAAGGCTGAAAGCATGCCTTATTTATCAGAACTACAGCAAGACCAAGTTCTCTTTAAATGGGGATGGGAAACATAACATAAACTAAGGACAATAATTGTTTAGGATAAATTTAAAGTAGAAATGCTATCACTGAGGATCTGGAATGGACCTCTGAGAAATACTGGAGGTGTTAAAGGTAAGGCAGACCATTATGTTAACTGTTAAAAGAAACTACATGACCAAAGGTTTTCTACCCAGGGTCTCAAGAAGACTCTGTTGAAAATAGATTGAGACATCCCAGGAGTCCCTATAATTGAAAAAAAAAATTAAATAACAGAGTAAAATAAAATATTTTGTACTTTGAAAAATTAGTGGTCTAAAATTATAACCTTAGTACATCACTCCTTTTCAATCAAATGTGTCTTGAATTTTATTGTTATCCAGAATTCTAGATTTATGGTATATAAATATACAATTATGTCTATATTAATGCATATGTGTATCCATTTATTCCAATAACTGATGGAAACTAATATGAAGAATCAGTGTTTCCTGTGAAGCAGAAAATCCAATTTCTTCTAGATGGTAACCATTGCACAGTATTTATGTGACTTGGGCATCAAAATTACCTTGAATTTATTCTCCTTTCAGTTGCTAGTTATCTATAGGGATGTCTTATAATAAATGCTGCTGATCTGTAACTTTCCAAATTTCATATAAGAACCTTGGAAAGTGGGAACTAATGGCTGTTTAAATGTTCTGACTTTTTTTTGCCATCAAGTCTGTAAATTACTATTATTAAAAGTAATATGTACTTTTAATATATCTCTGTATGTAGATGGTAGTTCATATTGTTGATATGGCATGACCCTAAGACCCTTTCAATTACCAGTCAGAAGAGGAAAAGAAACTTTGATGACCTGTTGCCTGAAGGTTTGGGTTTTGTTTAAAACAAAACCAAACCAAACCATCATTGACAGAAAAAAAAAAGCAAAAACCAAACAAAAACCCCCACAAAACCCCCAAACAACTATTCAATCAAACACCCCATGATATAGGTAATTAGTTAGCTTATAGATTGCATTTGAAAAGTATCCATGGTACTGTGGGATCGGCTGTAGGCCGTGTTTAACAAATCTCCATTCAGTTTTAGAGGTAAAAAGATTTATCCAGAGAATTTTGCAACACGCTTATCTGACTTGTTGGTTTGGTTTTTATCTCACCTTTGTTATGAACAAAGCTTGACAAAAAAGTAAAAAAAAATGGACTGTAATGAGATGAAATGTTGTCCTTGTTTAATCAGTTTAAAAGAGAAGATTGTGTAAAAGATTTTGATATATTTGAATAGCATCTAATATGTATGCAAATATTTAAACACAAAAGTAGTAGATTGCTCTTTTGGTAAAGTAGCACTTAATTAACAGCTGACATCTCTCTTGTCAATGGATAATCCTTGGTTTGTTATTAGTCTGGTTCTCTTTTTAAATATCCCTTAAATATCCTTTTTGATTACCCTTCCTTAATCAGTTGATTGCTAAATTAATGACTTTACCCACTGACCCTGGCCCTTCTGACTTTTCCCTAGGTGAAGATTCATAAATCCATAATTTTGAATTATCTGTATCATAATTAAACTGTGCATGAAAATGTCATAATTCACCTTCTTTCTAGGGAATGAAATATCTATCAGACACTCTAGGAGCTCTGTGTCCTTTTTTATTTTAAGCAGAGGATGCCTTATTTCAAATCTGAAACTGGAGATTATTAGTTAAAAGATTCTCAGAAAAACTGATTCTTCTTAGAAAATTCCCAGAACTTATTCTGTCTTTATCTTTCTTGCGATCCACCCCACCTGATGCAGCAGGAGAAAAATATCCTTTCTTTTGTTAAACACATTAGTTTGTATCCATCCTCATATTTATCTTGCTCACTGAAGAAAGCAGCTAGCAATCCTCTTTCCTATTTTTAAACATAATTAATTTATTTTAATTGAATTTAAAATTCTAAGTAATCATTAATATTATAATCTTTTTGCTTTATCAGAAAAAGTAAAATTTTTGCAAGCTTCACTGGCTGCAACTCTGGGCTGTAAGCTCTGGGTATAGCTGAGCTTCCTCTGCTTTCAAGCAGACTTTGTCCTTGGTGCTGCTTGCAATCCTTGTTAATAACACAGAAAAAATTCTGATTGACAAATGGTAGAGTCTTTGGTCATAAATTAAGTATTTTTAGGGCAGTGAAATGCCACTGAAATGTCAGCTTATAACAGAAATTACTGTAAAGGATGTTGAAAGTAAGATAGGCTGGAAGAGTATAGAGAACAGGTGGATAAAGAGGTGACCGTATCTTTTCACTCTCACTTTCCTTCCCATGGGATACCTACAGCAGCCTCTTGCTTGAGGGACAATAATTCAACACTTAAACAACAGGCAAGAAATGAATCCAGAAACAAAGAACAGTAACCACATTATGGGACCAGCAAATATGTATGTATTTATATTAGTTTGTGTCTGTCTCAATTATTGACTGCTCTCTGTTCACACAGAAGAGTTGAATTTCTGGATGGTTTTGAATGTTGAATTTCTGGATGCCTCTCTAAGATACACACCTATAAAAAAAGAAAAATCAGTGCTCCTTCTGGTGTGTGTTATAAACTACTTGCTTCAGTAGCAGAAGGTCATACAAATGGGTACAGGGATATAGATCTAATAACATGCGGAATCATTAATATCCTTTAAAAAATTTAAATAGATATTTGAGATTATTATTTAGCAAATATTTTAGGAGACAGAAATTAAGCATTAGCAGATAACTGCTTTTTGTGCATAATAATTATGCTGTATTTCTTACAGGAACCACAGGCTTAATTTAGAAAAGGAAAATATTTTTAAAAAGGATATCTCTCTCTTGAAATGCACACACATCTATGCCCACACACACACATATCTGTATTAAGTACTAGGTGTTTTGACTTTTGCTTTCAATGATCAAACCTAGAAAATCTGTATATCTAGTAAATCTTTAGAAAGGTGTTTAGAATTGTGGCAAAACACTGGTTATGACATTGCTTTTTTCCCTCAGGCATTACTTTGTGGGTTTTTTGGTACTTACTCAAACGAAATCAAAATCAAAGCAAAAATGTAAATATATGAAATTACCTAAAACCAGAGTCTTGTCCATACTTTTAGCTGGAGTCTTTGAGATATGATGTTAACTCCTCAACAGGTATTGTTAGTGTAACCTTTGAAAGTACCTAACCCTGAGATGGAGCACACAGGAATATGTAAACACAGACAGGGGATTGGGATGGAATTAAGTCAGGAGCTGAGCAGCCCTGTCAGCACCATGTGCCACTGCATGGTTCACAAGCTGCACAAATTAAGTTTCAGGCCCCTCACAAAGGCCTCACATTTAGCCTGCACCGTGTAATATCATCAGGGAAATTGTTTCTTGCCTGTGCGCACTTAGGCTCCAGCAAAACACGCCATACAAAACATGTAATACCTTTTGTGGTTACTGAAGAAAGGAAAAAAAAAGAAGAAGAGGCAGGTAAGTGAACTGTCAGTCAAACAGAGGCAGCAAGATCTGGCTGGCATTACTTTTATTACTGATACTGTTACATCTGCCATGTTGCTCCTATTCTTTGTGCT
>VYZT01078427.1:0-14067 GCA_013400735.1 Pomatostomus ruficeps | reverse complement strand
CCAAGATCAAAACCACGACAGTAGAGGTATCTTATGCTAAGTTTATTCATGGTTCACATCACAAAATCTTTCATTCATTTAAGAACTTGTGTTCCTAAAATAAATACAAATTTCTTTGTTGTCAGTTGAATTTGGAGTAGGGTTTTCCATTTATGTACATTGCATTGTTTAAAGTGTAATCATTTGTACACACTGGAAATATATAGCTTATGATTGTATTTTAGATGCTTCTGAGATTAGAGCAAATATGAGTCTCTATAAATGGTCTAAGCTACAGAGCTGTGAAAAGAATGGATTTTCAATTTTCTGAACAAAATGAACTACCCCAAATTATTTTAGGTCAAGTGAAACATTTTTCCAACGTGAAATGGATTTTTAACATCTTTTCGATATTAATTTTTGTCAGTTTAAAATACTTTGTATGAACAACTCAATAATGCTTTCAGAAACATTGAAATAAAATGTTTCAGAATTGCATGTGTTCTGGATTTAATTTTTTTGACCAGTGCTGCCTCGTGAATTAGATCCAAGTTGGCAGACAGCTATAGCAGACTTCTGACTGCTTTTCTGAGTGAATAAATTATTTGTCTGAGAAGTTTTAGCATGCTGGACTCCTGGCAGAAATTCATCTGGGCGACTGCCGCCTTTCCTTTCTTCCAGTTCGGGGCCCGGAGTGAGAGGTGAGGTTTTTCCTGTTTACTGACAGTGTATAGACACCACTTGAGCTGGTTGAAATCAGCACAGCTCTGGTGGATTTCTACCTGCTGAGGAGCTGTCCCCTTTTCTTCATCACTAATGCCTTAAAATCATTCTGCCTTGATTTTCAGTTAGTTCACCTTGACTTATTGTCCTTCATTATTTTAATCTTCATTTATGTTTTTGATCACCTGCTGACTCAATCATTTTTGAGCCCTTGTATTTCATTGCAATAGCTAATTTCTAACACTAACAGTCTTGACTTTTCTAATAATTGTTTATTTCCTTTTTTCTCCTTTTTCTTTTGGTGTCCTCATTAATCTTCTGTTACAAATTTTTTTTCTGACATTTCAACTTTTTTGATGATGATGATGATTAATAATTTACATTTTACTTATTTAAACTCATATCATCTCTTCTCCTTAAACAGTGAAAATTGCTGTAGAGTCCACTAAAATCCCTCAGCTAATTCCTAGTGGGTTCTGGCAATCTGTGCGAGTTCATGTTGCTAGAGTAGCATTTCTTGAGGATAAGTAATCCTGATTATTTTTCTTTGGCTTGAAACTGGCAAGATACAGGAACCAGTAGAAAACAGTTTAAAATTTTGAACAGAAATTCCAAATAGAAAAATAGTTCTGTTTTAGTTGTTTATTGTTGTTATCTCTACTGCTGCTATTCTGCCTCTGATGGGATACTTGGCAGCAAACCTCTGATTCCTGCCAGTACAGAGAAAATGTAGGGCGATATTGTTGGTCAGATCCTGCATCAAAGGCAGTCCCATGTGTGAGAGGGATCTTTGCTTTACACAGCGACTCATTTTCTGTATATGGATGCTCTGAAGAAGAGAAAAAGCTGCTACTTCAAGTTAACATTTGACTGTGAATAATTTACCAACACTGATATTCTTCTAGTTCTGTGAATATTTTATGATAAGCTTTGTGAAGAATCTGTAAATTTAAGCATGAGATCAGCATGAAAAATGGCTTCCACTTAGATTTCCCTCAGTGTATTCACTATTTGGTAACAGAGCTCTTGCTCATTTGATGCAGTGCACATGAGTAGGTATAAATTAAGAACTAGGTTAATTGTTACAGTAGATCAGCAGACATTCTTCCTAACTTTGGCCCAACCATTTATTTGTCCTTTATTTTCATTTGTCTGTAGTGACATGAAAGTGGTGTGAGGGAGAAAAACTGAAGTGAAAACTTTTGTCATACTTCACCTGAGAATTTCATTGTGTTTTAACTACGGCATTTAAACAGTTCCACAACAAAGATCAAATTGTTTTAGATCTGAAGTTATCATTCTTGCTTTCCTTTTGCAAGTGCTGATTGTCAGAATTTCAAATGCATCTGCAGCTTATAGACATCTGAGAACACAAAGCACAGCACACCTGAAATCTGACTTCGGTGCTTTTGTTGGCTGGTATTTCTCTCTGAGTCTGATTTCTCATTCTGAAGCTCTCACTGAAAAGCTGGTGGTGTGTGTTGGTTTGGGGCTGAGGAGGTACACAGAGGCTCAGGGCAGTGTGTGCAGAGGTACCAGTCCCCAGCTGTACAAACTGGAGCTCCTGCTGGCATTCACCCACCGGAGCAGTGGAATGTGCTAACCCTTGGGGCTGGGTACACTGTGCTAATAGAAAAATCAGCCCTGCAAAGTATTTTCAGAATGTTTCCTTTTCTGTTCAGAACACTTCTGTTGTGAAAGGTTTTGAGAAAATGAACCACTGCTTGAAGTGGAGGGGGAAAAATCAGGTATGGTTTTGATCTCAGCAGGAGCCAGGAGTCAGGAGCTGCTGATTCTGACAGAGGTGCAGTCCTGATTTTTGTATGAAATGGGGCTGAGGGGGTCCCAGCTCATGGTAAGAGCTTGTCTTCTTGCACATCAGCACTGCTGGAGCTGCAGCAGTCCCGCTCGAGCTCGCAAAGGGGATGTGCCACTCTGAAAAGTCAAGACGGCTGTGTGGGGAT
Source organism: Pomatostomus ruficeps (assembly GCA_013400735.1). Lineage (NCBI taxonomy): Eukaryota > Metazoa > Chordata > Aves > Passeriformes > Timaliidae > Pomatostomus > Pomatostomus ruficeps. The sequence goes on along the minus strand of VYZT01078427.1, from coordinate 11,401 downwards.
CTCCTGGCTCCAATTAAGCCTGAACTCACCAGGGGATGCTGTTTTCCAGCAGCCTGGATCTGGCAACCACCTCTCTCAGCTGACTGGTGGGATCTTCTTGCAGCCAGCAGCCCAGCCTGCACACTGGGGGATAAGGGCTCAATGGCAGCCTGAGTTTTGCAGGACTAGGGCAAGCAAGATTTCCTCTCTCCCCAGAATTCCCAAGGCAGCCTAGCAGTGGAGCCTGTGGTGGGTTTGTGAGAGGCAGTAGCTCTGGAGTCAGGCCACTCTGCTGGGCTTTTAAAGAGCTGCAGAGAATAGGGGCTCTCCCCAGGCAGCTGCAGGCACTGCAGTACAGCTCTCTCTCCCAAGGACTGGCAACTTGCCTGCTTCCAACTCAGCAAGCGCTGGCGCAGCACACGGAGTGATGGGTTCCTCCAGAGAGCACGAGCACCTCGAGAAGTAATGATGGAAACAGATCTTCCTAATAAGCTGGATGCCATTAGCAGTTTTCATTTTCAGGGTCTCTGGTGCTGTGTAAAAGCCTGAATAATATTTAAGCATATTTTAATAATGGGAGAAAAAAAATCCAAGTATTTTAGCCTGTGGCTCTGTGTGTGTGTGTGAAGGACTAAAATAAGGCCTTGAGCAGTAGTTAAGTGGGCCATGACACTGTAGGTCTTTTTCTTTCTTAGTATTGAAAAAAGAATGTATATTAGGGGGGGTTTTGGTAGTAAAAAAATTATTCTCATTAGCCAATATAGATATCTTTCTAATTAGGACATGGTGTTCTGCAGTGGAAATTGCTAACAACAATTTCAAATATCTTTGTGGCATCTCCATGATGTCTGAAGATTTTTTAAAAAGCTTCTCCTTGGTCAGGCAAGAGGTTGAGTGTGATATTTCCAAAATCCTGGTGAAATGCAAACAAATCCAAGAATTCAGATTTGCTAGGCTTCAAAGCAGTCCTCCTGTATTTCCAGCCCAGAGAGAGTGATTGTAACTTTAAACAATGTTTGGAAGGACCAAAATGGGAGCACAGAAGTAATTTTGCTTTGCTGATCCAGTGGCAGGAGAGGCTGTTTGAGGGAAGACAAAGCACCACCTATATTGGAACATCATGAAGGCCAGATACAGTATCTCTATTTGAGTACCATTTACTCACCTGCAGGAATCCCAATTAACTGGAATTACCACCCCAATTAAGCAGCAGTCCTTGCCATTAAGTATCATTAGGCTTAATTTGGTTCCCTGGGAAATGTCCCGATTAAGCGGATTTCATGATTAAGCACCTGTAATAAATGTTTTAACTTACATGTAAAATTCTTTTTTATTGTATAGAATCTGGTCACTAGCACCCAAATAGTATGCCAACTACTACTTTTGTAATTTTGTTTTATTAATCGGCTTGTATATGCTAACTTCTTATCTTGGCTTTACAATGTTTTGACAAGGAAATATTATATTTTTCTGTAGTGATTTTGTAATGCAAACATATCCCTGTATATCTGTCTGACAGCCTGGTTAATATTATGTCAGTATTTCTTAAGAGGGCAGCAAACCTCATGTGAGCATCAGTCATACTTCGAGGAAACACCTCATTTGCTGTACTTTGGCCAGCTGTAGTTTTCAGCTTGATGGAAAAATAATATTTCATAGCCAGAAACAGGTATATAAAACATCTCCAGTACCCAACTATTCAAATGACCATGTATCAGGTCTCATTTTTCTAAAAACAGGTGATAACAGATAAGATGTGTTATAGGAAAGATTTCTCGCCTGAGTCTGTGGCCTAAAGTAGGGTCCATGTTGTAGATTCCAGGAAAATGTAGAGGTACATTCTCCTGGACAGCTGTAAATCAGGAACCAGATCACCCCAGCCACAGCATTCCAATGCTTTCCTGGGATTAATTTACTCTACAGCTCATGGAAAAGAGCCCCTCTTTGAGGGACTGAACGATATAGTGAGAAATTGAATGGAGAATTGTGGGGTTTAGCACTGCAAATGCATGAAAACCTACTACCAGCTGGTGGTCTGAGTGTGGGCTGTGGAGATGTGGTTTACAGACAGAGAAGACAACCAAAGGCCCTTGCAGTATGAACTGAAAACTCACATATAATCATGGTGTCAGATGTGCAAGACTTGAATAACAGCAAGTGCATTTGCCAAAGAAACATGGTATCATTAAAAAGCGTTTATTTGTGAATCCCAGAATATTCTTTTGAAACATCTCTGGTTCACTGACCCTATTAATCCAAGGCTAGGATTCAAAAGATTCTCAGCAGAATCTTTGGCCCTATGTCCAAGCACAAATTTAATATTAATTTATTGTGAAAGTTGTTAAATGGTCACAGAACCACCTTACTCCTCTAAAGGAAGAGCTTAAGTTTACTTTTTTAGCTGAATCTAAATTTACACATCAGATAAAAGAGAATATGTATGGGGGAAAAGCTATTAAAAATAACCAAGGGAAGAAGCAAGGAAAAGGAAGTGGTTATTTCTCTAAGATATTAAACTGGAAAGGCATAGAATGGATCAGAATAAGGGACTCCTTTAATCAGCCCTCTTGAATGGGAAACTATGACCAAGGAATAATTTTTTGCATGTAAAGAGCAAGTGGGTTTAATCACAAAATAGTGATGGGAACATACATTAATTTGTTGGATGAGAAGACACTAAAGAAAGGGAAGGGAGCACAAGTACTTCATGGCATTATGTGCAAAGGATTTAAACATCGTGAACTTGTGCCATGTACACGTTCCTTGAATGGGGAAAAAATGGAAAAGGTCTTGTAGGGAAGGGAAACGCTTCTACATACAGTTCTAAATATATGCAAATATGCTTTGGGTCCCTCAAAGGCTAAGGAAAACATACCAAGAATAGAAACTGTTCTAAATGGCTTTCCAATCTCAGGAGTGTGTTTCTCTCTCTCCCTCTCCCCCTTCTCACCCTCTTTCTGCCTCCCTCTTGATCTCTCTCTCTCTCTCTCTCTCTCTTATTTTGGCCCTCTAGCTCCTCTCTTCCCCCCACCATACAGGTGTTCAGCAGCAGAAATGACAAGAAATTTTTGCAGTTTCTATAGATAAATCCTGCAATTGCACTGGTCAGAGAAAAAATATTCAGATTATAAATTGGTTAAAGTAGGTTTTCCTTTTGATGTGTGTATAACTCCTATAAATGTTAATGCTAGGTCTGGGCTTCAAAAGAAGAATATGTCCCTTGCTGTACTGTAGAGTTAAGACATAAGAAAATTTAGGAAACTGAAAAACCCATGTAACTTGGCACTCCTGCTATTTATTTGGTTTTGGACTATGAAGAAAAAAGATAATTAAACCTCTCCCATCTATATACTGTTTTCTAGTTTTCCTGCATATTAAAATATCAGTTTATTAAAATCAGTTTATCAATTCCTATCAAGTAATCAAATACCATACTAAAACATCAAATTATTTCAGTGTTTTTCTCCTTGGTTGCCTTAATTTCTGTATTAACTTTTTCTTTTCCCTCCAACACTTCCATGTAAAATAAAACAGGTTGATACTTTGCCAAGTGAGCAGCTCACATTGCTTGTGTGACAGGACTGAGGGATGGATCACTGACCAAGAGGCCACCTGACCTTTTATCTTCTAGTGCACGGGGTGATTGGAGCATGCTAATGTAAGACTTGGAAAGAATTAATTGCAGAGATGGGAAGAGCCCTAGGTACTGAGAATAGGTGCATCAATAACTCCAGCCCTACCTGGAAAGCTGGAAATGAGCATCTGCCACAGTTTGTTGCCACTTGTAAACAGACGGCTTAGTGATCAAAAAGAACATATTTGGGAAGAAATACTTTTGCTAAGTGTTATGTGTTGTGCTGTTTATTTCTTATTTTATTCTTATTGGCCTGAACAACAGGATGTTAAAATGTTTGCATATGTCTTCCCCACTTCTGATCATCTGATCTCAAACCACTGTTTGAATCCTGAAAAAGAGGTTCCTTTATTATTATTATTTTTGTTCTTTCACATGATGAGAAATCCTCCTGAGGAAAGAGCTGGTATCTGTGGAGAGCATCTGACTTCTGAACAGATTGTGGGTTAAAGGAGTCAAAGGAGTCACTTGGACAATACAAATAAGTAGTAATTTATTATATGCAAATATAACACGTTGACATAAAACCCATGACTTCACTCAACTAGAAAATAATACTATAACTGAGATATGTTTTTGAAGTTGCTGTTTAGCTTCATATAAGGGAGAAAATCTCCTGTAGCTCAGATGGGCTTATTCGAAACCAAAGCTTTTGATGTTATAATGTGCAGTCTAAATTCATTAATCCCTCTGTTCAAAAAAAAAAATCTCTTAAATGAGTCATAAACATAATAATGAAAATAACTGCCAGGAAGAACATGAGTTACATCACACTTAGTGTTCCAGCTAAAGATGAAAATTAACTTTGGAAACAGGTTACGCTAAATGAATTTAATTTGTGTTTTGATACAGAATGTTTAAACATGTTGTTATTTCTGGCACCAGGGCTGATAGCTATTAAATGAGAACATCTAAGAACATCAAAGGAACTGGACCTTTTATACTCTTCAGCACCCCCTTGGAGATGTTTATCTGGGCTGTTATCTGGATCCCATACAAGCATCGAACAATGTGCCAGTCTCACCAAGTTACTCACTTTTCCCTAAAGTTCTGACGCATGCATTTCCTGCACAAATGTTCCATATTTTAGAGTTCACTACAAGTGCACAAATAGAAGTAGTTTGTACTAACAGACTTGACTGTAGATACTTGAAGTTTTTCTTCTATAAAGTATTTGAAATAGAAAAGAAAACTTCCTTCTGTTTGACTCAAACTAAGTTTCCAGATGTCAGGGTCAAAGGTTGGAGATAAAAGTATCGGGTTTTGGCCTACTCTAACTAGACTCCAGACCCAAATGTGTGAGATCTTCCCTAGAGGGGGTTCCTTTTGTGCTGGTTCATTTTTCTTCTTTAGCTTCTCCCAGTAAGAGGTCCCATTCCATGCTGCTGAATTATGATACTTCATCTCAATCGTTAAGACACTTAAAACATGTATTTACTGTTTAACATTTGGCTGCAAGTCAAACCTTTTAAATATCTCTTTTTAAAACTTTTCCACTTTTGAAGGCTGTTAATTCTTTTCTTCCTGGGGCTTCGATGACTGTGTGTGGGTCCTCTTGGCTGACATTACAGGACTCCTGCTCCAACTATGCCAACAGTGTGCAGTAAAACAAGAGGCCTTACAATTTACACAGAGCCTCAGTAGATGTATAAAGGTTACAGGATATTAGCCCTGCTGTCCCCTTGGCATGCTCACTGGCTTTTTGGTTTGTTTCTTTCCACCAGCAGCTGAAACCTCTTAACTACCTGAGAGAAAAAAACTAAAACTGGTGCACAAATGAACAGAAGAGTCTGAAAAGTGGTAGAGTCAAATACAAATGTAAATATTAGGGTTTAAAACAGTAAAATGAAGGCTGTGAGCACAAATGTAAGAGTTACGGTTCAGGTCTAACCCATTTCTGGTCACAGGGCAAGTACTTCGGCTAAACCCTGAAGGTTTGCATGTGTGAAGAAAGCACCCATCTGGTCAGAGGGGCTGTGCAGCCAAGAGGCCCTGGAGGCATTCTTCCTGCACTCGGCTCCGTGGGGAAAAAGGTACGGCTTGGTTACGGATCCTGACTTCTCTCATTCTCCTGCTCTGTGTTTCCTTAGGCATCCACATTCCCATGTGGTACACAAATGTGCATGCTCCCCGTGCCTTCCCCACAGTGCCGTTCTGTCTCCGCTCGTGGAAACGTGCCACTTCTTCGGCATTTGGCAAAGAAGGGAGAACACAGTCTGAGAGGTGACCAGCACTGTGACATTCAGTGCATAGTTTGGAGAGACCAATTTCTTAAAGGTGGCTTCAGGGATGTGGTTTTGTTCTGTTAAATCACTCCACTGAGCAGGAAACGAAAGATCCTTCACAGGTACTAGAGGAATAACTAATGAAATCACTAAGGATTATTGAACTGGCACCTGCAGATGTAGACCTAAGGCAAGGAGGTAAAGTTACGTGAAGGAACCTAGAGCCACTATTTATACTGGAAGGAAGGTTCACCTCCAAGTGCCAATTTCTACCTTAGTGCAGGAAAGCTCTTCAGGATATCACAAAAAGTGGAGACAGAAAACACCTTTCAGATTGCCAAGTTTAGTCCCTTGCAAATATTGGGTTTTTCCCGTGTGCAGGGTGATGCTTGGCACTGTCTCGTTTAAGCAATTCAGACAATAGGAACTCAGCTGCTTCCCTCGGATGGTAATGTTGTGCGTGGTTTGAAAGGGGTTTGCTTCTGCTTTTTCTATGACAGGGCAATTAGGGAAGTCAGATGCCTGCTATGTTTGGAAGTCCCTCGAGGAGTGAGGCAGTAGGAGAGTCTGCAAGTTATGGTGGTGTGGAAAAAAGGCCTCTCTTTGTAAGCTGTCAAGGAGTTCTATGCATGAAGGCAGTGGCACAGAAAGTCAAATGAACAGTGAAATCAGTGGAGGAAATGGCTGCTGACAGAACAAAACATTGAGGGAAACTTCACAAATGGCAGATCTAGTCTGAGTTCAGGTCAGTAATCACTAACAAGTTGGTGCAGTTGTAGAAATTGGACTTCCTGTAGATAGGGGACTGTCACAGTGGGACTATGATAAAGATGAGCTCAAAGAGACAAGGAAAGGCCAGACAGATAGGAATGAGAAAAATTTCCATAGTAAAATCCTGGGGTCAGGATGTGCTGGAGTCTTGCTGGTAGTAAAGCAGCAGTCGTTGTGGGCTGGGGCAGAGAAGAAAGTCTGGGCTGGATGAGATGAAGGAAGAAGGGTAGGCAGTCTCACAATGAGGCAGAGCAATATTTGATATACTGTGCATGCATTAAGGTTGGTAAACATGATTATTATAAGTAATTATTTTAATGTTACTAAAGTAGGTAAAAGAAAGTTCCCATCTGTTTTACTCTGCTGCAAATGCACGAATTGTTCCTTTGTGTTATGTATATATTAGCATCATGGTAGTAATCATTTTCATGAAGGAGTCCACATTATGATGATTTTTGCAGCTGCTATTTTATACTTTTCTTCTTTGCATACAGGCACTTTTTGCTTGAGATTACTTGTTTGGTGTCAAGTGAACCCACATGAAATGGTTACCCTTGTTCACCTGTGGTCTTTTGACCAAATTCCGTTTCTCTTCATTTAGTCCTGTTATTCTGACTTATTTTATCCCCTACCCACTCTGACGTAACAGAACTTCTTATCAGGTATTTGTGTTTGTCAACTACTTCTGGGGAAAATTCTCCCTTGACCCTTGCAAGCCCCTGAACTCAAATCCAGTGGAAGGTCTCTGAAGTCAGGTATTATGTGAGGTCCAACAAAAATCCACATGGTTCCCTCCCTTTGTCCACCAGTAAACGCAGGCAGGAATTAGTGAAGTAACCAGAGAGCTCACGAGAAACTCAGGAATTAAGGCACAGTCCTTCTTGGCTCTCAGCTGCAGAGTAGTTCAGTGAAATGCTGCCACTGGTGCCTTTTAACAAGTTTAAACTGCCTTTTAAACAAGTTAAGCCATATTTTATACCTTTCCAGTTATGAGGTCAAAAATTATCAATGTTTCCAATAGTATTTTAAAACAACCTGGAGCTTTTGGAAATGTTAGCCCTTGATTCTTTCTGAGGCCTATGTGTTTAAAATGCAGGTTTTTTTGGTTTTTATTAGATTTCTTTAACTCTGTCCCTTTACATATTTTTCTGTTCTAAGATCTGCTTTCAGGCTGTTACTAAACAAATCTGCAAGGAGTTGTATTCTTCTCATGCACCATCGTTAGAACAGTGGTTTTAAAGAAAGCAGCTTCTGACAACTACCTGACAATGAAGAGTGAATAGAAGATACAGGAAAAGTCCGATTTAGAGTAAAAAACCTGAATTTATTGGGAATGCAGCAGCAAAGCCACTCAGCAGGTCAGAGAGAAGCTCAGTTACATGTATGGAAGGATTCTGCAGGGCAGTTTGACAGGACCATGTCTGTGAGTAGCTGGGCCACGAGCAGTGAGAGCCAAGGATAAAACCCCGTATTGCTGCCTGCAGAATCACTGCTGGTGCTGCTCTGGGACAGAGCAGAGAGCGAAGGGGAAAGCAACGATGTGAGATGAGCACTGGGGAGGAAGCTTTTGGGTCTGTGAAAAAAGAAGCCTCTTGCTATTTGCTTCCTGCTCTGCTTGCTCTCTGATTGTCAGGGGCTGGAGGTGATTTACTGAACAGTCTGGACTTTGCATTTGGTATTTTGCAGTTGCATTTAAAAAACCTGGCTTTAGGTGAGGTGTCATGTTGGGGTTTTTTCGAGCTAAGTTTGCATATTGCAAAGAAAATATGATAGTGTTTCCTCTTCTCTCTCGTTTCCTTTCTGCCTCCACTACTTTTAATGGAAGTTGCATCTGTAAAAACCTTATAGGAGCTGGGGTAGAGTCACATCCTGCCAACAAGGCAAACAAAATATCTCAGTAATTGATATCACTAATTTATTTATTTATTTATTGATATCACTAAATTACATCTCATACACATATATGATATCCATATGCATGATTCATCTCAAATGTATATATGTGTGTGTGCTTGTGTTAATAACTACTTTTATTTTCCTTAAAGTGCCATCAAAGAATTGAAGGTGTAAATTTCCCTGGACGACAAAATAATTTTGACCCATCTATAATGGGGTAATGACCTTTCTCATCCTTTCATTCTTCTGTTCCACATTTTTAATATATCTTTAAAGTACATTAAATATAATCAAATATAGTAACTGTAAGACAGCCAATGAATACTTTCAAAGAAAAACTACTGTTTGATCATCTCAAATGGAATGAAGGAGAAATACACTCAATAAAGTCTTTCTGTAGGTTTGTTTTTGTTTTTAAAGCTACATTTCTTTTCAGTTTGTTTTTAAAGGAAAAGAACAGACTGTTCCAGATTTGGAAATAAATCATGAGGTCACCTGAAACAACAGAAAAATCCAACACAAAACCCTTCTCAAGTTATCTCCTAAAATGTTTTTCACAAACTGGACAAAATCAATTATATTTGAGAGACCATGATCATTCTGATTGTATCTTTTAATAGTGCTGTAATTGACCAGGAGTGCTCATTTGATTACATTTGAAGAGGCTTTAGAGAGTACATCCAGACATCTGAAATATATTATTTAAAATAATTTGTCATGTGTATCTGGAGTCTGGCAGTAGTTTTGCTGTTCTAACGTTGGAATGCTTCCATTGAGGTCAGCAAGCTAATTCAAATTTTACATGTTTATTGACTTTATTGTCTGTTTTTTGGTGTATTAGCAGTTTGTTGTAACTGTAGAATGATTCTGGAGATGGCCAGAAGGTTGTCACTGACAGCAAATACTGTAATTGGTGTACAGTACACAAAGGCATTATTTACCTTATTGTCCTCATTGGACTGATTTTATAAAAACCCCTGAAGGCTTTTGTCTTTTCAGCTCCTTTTCTGCCACCTTCAGTTCTCCCACACTTCTCCTTGTGCTTGGGACAAATAGGAAATACACAGGGCAACAACATAAACTTAAATAGGGAAGGCATTGGCCATTAGGGAAGATGGCAAATCTACTGGCATTACCAGGATTTAACATGTGGCAGTGCCATGTCTGTGAAGCAAAATATGAATTAAGTATCAGAATTGAAGTCTACATCTAAAAGAAAGGATTGAAAAAGAATTGCTCAGACTTTCTGCATAACCACAACCTGGAATTCGGCCTGCATTCTCCGTTATTGACACTGGCTTTGCCTGAAGGGTATGACCTTATTGAAGACACATAGACTTGATTGAGAGGCTTCAAGTGCCTTAAAATCCTCCAGTTCTTGTGTAAAGAAAAGAAAGCTGTTGTAGTTTCAACTATTCAGCAACTCATATCACATAGCCAGTGCTATTTCTGTCTATAAACTTTTCTTCCCAAACTCCCATAAACCGTGGGTAAAATCCAGGGTTCTCTCCATTGAACATCAGTCAAGACATCCACGGGCTTGAGATGTCACCTTGGGAACCTGACAGATATTCATCACCTCTTCAGCTGCTTTAGTCTCTCTCTGGTAGCAGGTGTTCCAGGCCCCCTTCTCTGAGTTTAACAGTTTGCCAACCTCCCTGTAGAGTACAGTCAAAAAAATCTTCCTAAGTTTTTAAACATCATGTTCGAAAATTCTGCTGGTATTTGCACAGAAAGCTTGGTCAGTGATTCACAGATGGTTGTGTTTGTTGTGCTTTGAAGGGATTGGAGTGGCATGGGGGTCAGTATATGGTGTAAGAGGAAGAGGAATTCAAAGAACCAGCAGCAATTCAGCCTCATCCCCGATATGATGCTATAACCCCCTCACACCCAACAGGTTGTTAGTAAATCTATCCCTTAAGTACCTGTACAGGTGTACATATTTCAGAAAATCAAATTAATTTAGAAGTATTTTTCATAAAAATCAGATGGAGCCAATACAAGAAATACAGTAGAAGTGTATTTGTATCTTTATTTGTATCTGTATTGTAACTATATTTAAAAGCAAATGGAACTGAGCCATTTCCCTTAATAATTTTCTGCTCGGTAATATAGTGTGAGTATCAATGTGTATAAACTCAATGGGTGACTCAAGGCTTCTGCAAATGGGTACTTTCCAGCCAGAGCTTTATAATAATTTTTATAATTTAAATATTTTCCCCTGACACTTAGTAATTTTAAATGTAGCCTTTAACTGAATTTTTAAATTAGTATGGGTTATACTTTAATTTCATTAATGATCTTGATAGTTTCTGAGTGATCCCATTATATTAATTCTTCTTTAACACTGAGTTATTTACTCTTTATTTCAGTAATTTTCTCTGGATATTATTGTTCCTTAGTAATTTGCAGCATCTAACCGATTCTGCTGATACATTAAAGAAGCAGAAAGAAAATTAAATTGCTGCCCATTTCAGTCAAACAAAATGCTCTTACAGATTAGTCTGTAGCTAAAAGAACTGTGGAGAGAAAATTGTGAAAACAAAAAAAATCCTTTTTATAAAGAGTAAAGTCTACAACTACACATGAAAACAAAATGCTATAGCTGCACTTTTACATCTCACAAATGCTGAAATAAATTAATAATGTCTTAAACATCTAAAATCTTAATGGCTTTTTAAACTCTTTATAAAAAGATCTCAACAGGTTTTATCCATGTTTACAATTTACCACCAGCCTGAATGTATAAAATAATAGAAATTTTAAAGGAAATATTGTATAAGGAGCTTTTCTATTTAAATTTGGGGCAGTTTCAATGAGTCTGGAAATGCAGTTAAAGTTTTAAGCCCTTGTGATTCATAATGTGTATTCCTTTCAAAAATAATTTATGTAAAAC
>VYZT01078255.1:0-25528 GCA_013400735.1 Pomatostomus ruficeps | reverse complement strand
GTCTTTGAAAACCAGGACACCCAAGCAGCTCAGATGAAGGACTGAGTGCTGAATTCCACCAAATAATTAGTGTTTTCTTTGCATTTGTTATGAAGTTTGGTAGAAGAAAGAGGAGAAGAAGGATATAATCTTACCAAGGCATGAAACTGCCTCTCTTCCTTGTGAAACTGGTCCTGAATGATCGCTAGTTTTCACTGTAGCTTCTGGCAGTACAAAAATTACTAGATTTATGAGTCTCCAGTTCTAGTTTCAGATTAAACAAAGTCAGGAAAAAGATGACTTCTCCAGATGCGGTGGAAGAATGTCCTCCAACTGGAGTTCACGCCTTGCAGGCACTGCAGATTTCAGCATCTCACCCCTCCCAGTGGCCAGGGCACTTGGCTGTATAAGGAAGTGTCTACTACAGCCAGGAGCAGATGTCTTCTTGACATGCCTTTCCCTTCCTTGCTTACACTGCGAAATGGTAACTGCTCTTCGGAGATTTTTGGCAAATGGGAGAAGGAGCAGAGAGAAAGACCACCAAAGCATCAGTACAGTGAGAAGCACTGGACATAAGGCAGCGGTGGAGCAGAGCAGCTGACATATGTTGAACATGAGCCTAACTTTTGGGGTTACAAAGACATAAAGCCTTCCTTTTTCCTCACACAAGGATGAAGAAAGGAAAGCACGTCCTTGAAGTAAGGATGCTTGGTACAGAAGAGTAAGTTCAAGTGATAAACTTGGATGAAGGCCTTAAAGTCTTCTGACACTTTTAAACAAACTTTCTACAGTTACTAAAAATGTCAAACTAAATAAATAAAAAAGCCTAACTCCAAAATGCCACCTTGAAGAAACAAAACACAGGAACAGTTGCTTCAGTTGCTTTTGGAAGTATCAAGTTGATACTTCCAAAACTTTTTATTCTCTCCAGTTCACCTTCCCAGTTGTAAGGCAGACAAATGAAAATGTTAAATGAAATATACAACTTCTGTGCAAAGATAGTTTACTGACATTAACTGGAAAAATGTGGCTCCAATAGTTCAGCAAGACAAATCCTCTGAACGAATATGTGAACATGAGGAAGAACTTTACTGTGCAGGTGAGCACACATTGGAACAGATTGCCCAGAGAGGCTGTGGAGTCTCGCTCACTGGAGATGTTCAAGAATCATCTGGACACAATGCTGTGCCATATCCCCTAGGACGCCCCTGCTTGAGCAGGGGGGGTTGGGCCAGACGACCCACTGTGGTCCCTTCCAACATTACACATTCTTTGATTCTGTGAAATACATGAGGATAAAAGTATTTGGAAAAGAAAAAGCTACTTAAACCACAGGACACACAGTAGACAGTTATAAATTGTCCAGGAATTAATTTAAGATTAATTAGGAGACAAGTTCTAACTATCGTAAGTAGCAAGATTCTGGAACCTTACAACAGGATTTTTTTTTGCCTGCATTACTTCTAGATAATTTTACAGTGGAGTGTTAGTCATTTATGAAATGAAGGGTATGTGCTGACTTCTTGCAAGAGTAGCAGACTTCTCCAAGTGCCTTAGGAAGTGGCTCAGAATCCTGTTTTTTTCAATAGGAAAAAAAAGAAAAAAAAAAAGAGAAGCAAGTTCTGACTATCTGGAAATGATGCACATCACTTCTTTAGATAGAATTGCTCATTTGATTCATGCAGGAAAACACTTCCCCCAAATGAGTTGTTTGCAACCTTCCTGAATTCCTTAGGCTGCCAACTTTTACCTATCTTGACTGGCCAACAATGAAAAACAACCTGTCTTCTTCCTTTGCGTTGGTTTTGACAGAAAGTCACTAAATACTAATGGCACAAAAATGTTTTCAGGGACCGGAAGGCAGTCACAGAATATAAACAAGCAGTAGATGATCCTACGATCTTTCTCAAGTTTCCCATTAATTTCTTCCTGTTGGTAGTCCTATTAAAGCCAGTTGGTCTGCTCACAAAGCAAACTCCTCAGTGACCAAAGCTGGCATAAATTGGCCAAGTACAATACACAGGAACTGAAACCATAAAAGTAAACATGTGTGTTAGTGAAATATTTACAACATTTTCAATCCAGGTACAATATTGAAATAGTTTAATCAATTTTGTTTACTAGTTTGTAACAACTAATGCAGGGCCTGTTAGCTATTATTTTGTCATGACTGCAGTTCTTCCGTGCCCCAAGCTACATTCATCCCACTGATTTCGGGTGCGATTATCTCCAAAGGACTATATTTACCTAAATGCTGCACTGGCAAACAAAGAAAGAAATGGAGGAAAATCCATTTTTATTCCCCACACAGATGTGTCTCCAGTCACACAGCAAGAGAGGATGTGCATTGCCTAAGGCAATTCTTTCAGTCATTTGCAAAACTAGTGGGTAGAAAGGTAGGTATGTATGCTACCATAAATCCTACCTTTTTAATCAGTAAGAACCCAAACATACAGAGAATAACCATTTACTTTGCAGAACTCACTAAGTAATCTATGGCCCCAGTAGGAAAAAAAACCCCACAAACAAAATGAAACTATCATCCCCAAAACAACCTCTAGTCTTTCAGACAGCGTAATAAAACTGTTATGTTCTCTCAAATCTAGGGAAGAGCTTCCCAAATGCAAGCAAATTGGTCAGCAAATACAGCCCTTTTTTTTATTCTGTTACTGGTGCAGTTTGATTGGCAATACTACTCTTTCAGGATCACATCAACTCTCACAACCCCTATTTCCTTGGTGAGGGAGGGCTGCTGTGAGGATGAGGAATAGCACTGCTCCTGTCTTTCTCACTTCTCTGGACGATGGGCAGTGCTGTGTAGTCCTCAAACCAGACACCTGTTCCCTCTCATGTGCCCCAGAAGCCAACATAAATAGACAGAACTTCCTACAAGAGAGGTGTTTTGTGAAACCAAATGGCAGACTCAAACAATTATTTTCCTAATTTTATAAAAAATTATGTGACAGTTTATGTAAGGACTATAAGTGACCACAATTTCTAATATTGAGACATGTCATTGGATAGCTAGGTCACTGAATGCCTTTCACTTCTCAATATGATTATGAAAACTATCTATACTTCATATAGGTCCTACAAAGTGTCCAGGAGCAGAGTTTTGCACTGCAGCAAACCACCAGTTACCTGAGTGACTTTGGGTGCTACCTCAGGAGCCAGTCTGACAACACAGCAAGATTTTATCAAAGCAGGCTTGGTTACAGCAAGACACAAATTTTAGCTGCTGTCTTTGACAGAGAAAGAACTAGCTGGCAAAGCAGAGATTAATTCCAAATAGGTTTGCAACAAGTTTGCATTTATAGCCAAGAAAAACAATAATCAAGTACTTGGACACCAGATGACACATCCTCTTTGCTTTTTAACTCAACATCCTGAATGATAAAAACTTCTGGGCTATCAAGGAAGAGGAACCATAACCTTGACCTGTTTCCTACTGGGTGGTTGCACAGAAACTTTGTCTGGGGAAAGTTCAACCACAGTTCAGCACAGGGTTGTAGGTCAGCCTGCTTTTAGAGATTTTGTCTCTGATAAGGAGATTTTTATGCAAGTACCCTTAAAAGTCAGGGAACATATTTTCCCATGTGTGAAGGCTAACAACAACAGACAAAGAAGAATTTTGTTCAGATTGATTTTTACCCAATAATGCAGAGTTAAACTCTGCTTATAAAACACTGCATTCCTAGACTTTCTAAGATAGGTAAAGTCTTCAATAGTGGCTGAAATTTCTAACAGAAATTTAAAAAAGAAAAATAATCCACATTTATTGATATAATACCCTAAGTTTTCCAATGTAAAGTTTATGGAAATTCATAATCCAACCTTAGTCAAACAAATTATTTGAATAATGAACTTGTACACACAGTCCTATAACACTAAAGGCAAAATGAGATACTTCAGGAGAGAAGCAAGGGGATAGCCAATTGCTAGAAATTCACCTTTTATAGGGCACTGTATACTCCAAAATTACAATATTTCAAGCAATTCATGTAATTTTAAAGGAATATTCGATATCTACGTGAGATTGAGAATATCCTTATAATCAAGATGAGAAACTCAAGGTAACATTACTAATATGGATGACAAAAGAACACTCTAAGCACAGCCAAGCCTAAATACAAGTGAAATAACATATGCAAAACTGTCTTTTAACTGATAAACAATTTTATTTTAGACACTAATTATAAGCAATTTGAAACAATACCAAAAATACCAACAAGCTTTAGGTAACAACTCTAAGTTAACAAAGACTTTTTAATCTACTGAACATTGCCTGTTTTTTCCATTGTTTGAAAGAATAAACTATCATTTGTCTACAGCTCTGTCCTTGGTACTTCACATGCATAGAAAGCACAGAAAGATATGTCATTTTATGCGGATTTACTAGCCTATGAAATCTAGTTGAAATCAGCAGAGCTACATAGCTTTGAGAACACAAATATAACACCTTCATAATCAGGCAAACCTTCAAATGAGTATTATATAGTTATGTATTAATGCATTTTAAATTTTTTCAAATGGCAAAAGTAGCTACAACTCAGAGCCATAAGATATAAGTCAGAAAACAAAACTATAATGCTAAACTCAGACATTCATCTAGTCTGTTATTTACATTTTAATGTATTAGTAGTCAACTTCCAAGACAACCTCACATTTCAATTTATTGAAAAAGAAGGAAAGAGATCAAGCAAGAGATCTGTTTATGTAGCTTCTCTCTTTGATTGTTATCCATTAAAATTGTGAATTAAACGTTAATAATTTGTTCTTGATCAGAGAACACTTGGATTTGTTATTGCTGAGTGAACACTGACCCGCACATATCAATAAATTTGCATCAAATACTGAGGCATAGATGCTTAGAAACAATAATGAACATGTGAAACACATACAGTGCTTCTAAATAACTGCAAAGATACATTTTTCCTGGAGTTCTATTGAGTGACTGTTTTAGTTTGAAAAGCACAGACAAAACCAGAACCAGCAAAACTGACTGGCCTCTTGGAAGCACACATAAGACACATTTTTCTATTACAGAGGATTTTTGTAAAAGGCTCCCATAGAACTACATGCCAAGGATGGGCCTAACTTGCAAAGGAGCTCTTGAGGGTTTGTGCTTAAAAGAATTGATTCATTTGTGTAATATCAAAGGACACTCCATTTACCACCTATTTTTCATGCTGGATATTGAAGTATCCAACACTGAGAAAGCCTACAAAAAGAAAAAAGTGATGCAAGGTTTTTTAAGTACTGTTGAATAACTAAAGGTTTTGTAAAGCTTGTTTAAAAAATACAGGATTCTATGATATTCAATATTTTAGTAGAAAGGCTAAGAATTAAACTTTACTTCTTAAGCCCTATATATTCCAACCATCATTTTAGTTAAAATCCTTCCACACAAATTCAGTAGAATTTCAAAAAAATTTCTACTTAACAAAGATGAAGGTTTATAGACATGTATTTTGTGTATCAATGGAAAACTGGAAGACTAGCAGCCTATTCTGAGAACAGCAAAACGACTGAAATCTGAATTCTTTTATGTCCCTGTCTATATCGTCCAACCCTCTTTCCTCTTCTTACTCTGCTATTAACTTCAGCTTCCCTCTACGACACAGTAAAAGACAAAAGTACTGCATAGGCATACAAAAAATGTAATAGTTATATTTTTCATCCTCAAAATGAATGGCACATGAGAAATATATCAATCTTGTCACTTTATTTCCTACCATCTTCTGCTGGGTTCAGAAGTTTTTTATAAATGTGAGAAGTCTCCTCTTAAAAATATGTTTTTTACACTTCTCACTGCCTAACAGAGAAGAAAACTATGTGCATAGGTGTATTTGTGTAACTATATGATTATTAAAAATATACATATTTTGAAATATTAATTTCATTTTGGAACATTAATTCTATCATTAAATTATTTTGAGTTTCATTATGCTTAACTGAAAGGCAAATCAATGAAATGGGCAAGTTATTCCTTGTTAAACAAGGAAAAAATGAGTAAAAAAATACTATTGTTGTAAACTTCATTTTCACATATTATACAAGCAGCCATTTTAAACTGGACTTACAGGCAGAACATTATTTATTTATTTATTTATTTGAGCAGGCTACTATTTGAATGCAGTTTTTGCACATCTTGTTTATCCTACAGTCACACTTTTCTGCTGCATACAGGGCATTATTTTCAAATCGCTACTTATGGAAGAGCAGTCACCTGAATTCTGTCCTCCACACACATCATGGAACAGGAGCATGGATGGTGGAGGTGACCAGCTCCGAGGGGTGGTGCTGGCTGGGCCACAGCAGGAGGGAGAGGAAAGGCAAGGGCCAGCAGGACAAGCAGTGCTGAGCAGGGACACCCAGCAGGGACAGCCAGGGAGTCAGTCCCCCCTGCTGGCACACGTAGCACCATCCCACCTCAGTGAGAAGCCCGGCACAGCGCTCACTTTCGTGTTCATGACTTGGTACAGTAATGAGTTGGGAAATCTTTTCCCCTGCTGAGTAATTATTTTGATGCTCGTGTTATTTATCCTCTTACACACTCACAACAGGGTTCAAGTAATTAAACTTTACTTAACCTATGCTGCTCTGAAGTCAGTTGCAGGAGAAAAGTAATTTGCTGTTTTAACATTTCAGACCTCTGGAGCTAATGGAAGGGTATTGGGCTATGCTGGGAAGCGCTTACACCCACTCTGCCCACCAAGTGTTATTCAGACTTAAAAAAGAAGTGACAATTTAATTGAGTCACAAACAGATGGAGGGCTGCAGCTGACAACTCATCCATTGGTACTTTGTTTAGCATGGGATTTTTTTATTTTTTTAGAGCAAACAGATTTGTAAGTCTACCTTCTCCATACCCATTACATGAATATATGGTAACATTGGCCAAGAAAAAATCCTGTCCACCCCATAGTTTAAGAAGCACAATTAATGAAATGGCTATCACAAAGCAACAACTAACATCATCTCCATTTCCAGCAAGTAAATCAATAGCTCCATTCACAACAGGTTTCAAAGACAATTCAACCCCAGGAAAGCCACACATACTTACAAATTATAAAGCATATCAGCCATGTTGCTGCGGTAGTACAAGGCATTTCTATAGGCGCTTTCAGCTTCAGAAATCTTGCTCTGGCTCTTGAGAACATTTCCAAGGTTACCCCATGCTGTCAAGAGGAGAAAACAGTATTCAGAAAGAGCCACAATCCAATTACACATGACAGAGTATCCAAGTATCAGGAAGTTTCTCAGGGAGACAAACCCCACAAAGAAACTATTTTTATGGAACAGGCGGGGAGGTTGGTTATTTTTTTTCCCCAGTCCTCTGGTTCTGTGTATCTTACTGTGAGACTCACATTTCACAGAGGTAATTTACATGCATTCCGCATGCATCTAGCTTTCGGGTGGGAAAAGGAAATTTTTTACAAAAATATGTCTCTAGAAATTCCTGTAGTAAAGGGAAGGGACCATTTTATTTCATACCACCTATAAATAAAAACCTCCAGAATGAAATGTGGAACTGAGGCATCTTCCTAGTTTTAACCTTTTTTTAAAGCCTATTGACGCTAAACAGTAAGAAATTTTCCTAGAGTACACATGGTCCTCACTGAAGTATTAAAATTTGACATATGACACAGGAATTGAGAGAACAGTTAGGTAAGTAACTAGGATTAAAAATATGCCATATGGATATAAACACACTACATAGATCATTAAAATGAATTTTTTTCTATCAGAAAAACACGTGGTCCCTTTCCATACAATTTATTATGTTACACAATGCGCTTTTATAGCCCATCTATAAAGGACTTTAGGTAAAAAAATATTTAAAGCTCCATATGTGTTCCCTTTGCAGTTTTGTTGAGTGGCACAAAAACTACTTAAAAAAGGAATTGGAACTAACATTTTATTGAAAACACAACCTATGCTACTCAGAATTTAGGAAGCTAATTTAAGTGGCATTATAATTACAGTGTGTGTGAACATGAAAAAAACCCGGTATTATGCTTCTAAAGGCAAAGTTGTTTCATAAAAAAGTTCTACTTTCACACTTTTTTTTAATGGAAAAAACCAATGGAAAGATGATGCATGTCCTTTCCACCAAACACACAATATATATCGGAATATTCAACACTCCAGATGCACTAACCATAAACACTAGCTCAAGTAGCAACTAACTCTGATATTTCTGTCAAGACCTTTTTTTTCTAGAAGAATTTGCATCAGTTCTGACTAATGCAAAATTTCAAGGTAGTTTTAATATAATACTACTCAATAATAATTGAGATAGGCATTTTTTTCCTCAGAAATTGCACCGCTTTCAAGCTGCTGTGGTTTGCTGCAGAATCATCCTACCATAGGGATGGAAACAGCAGCCAACACAGAGTTTCCTCTGACCAGACTAAACTAGTCAATGCTGGGAAAATAAACCCCTATTAAATCCATTTAAAATTCATAAAAATCATATCATTTAACTGAGCACAACATATTCTGTAAAGAATTAAAATATATGCAATATTTCAATACAAAAAAGAAACTATCACTTCTGTGAGTCAACTAATTTTAGCCTAGTATTTAATGAGAAATAATTCATACATTATGTATCAATAAATTAACAAAAGCTGCAAAATGTTCCATCATTTTGAAATACAACTGCCACACTATTCTCAGGTTCACTCAACTTTTACACTTGGCTAGCATATGTGCAGAATTCTTAAATTTCCCCATTACTGCTACTCTTCTCTTTTTACATACAGAAAACACTTTGGAAGTACCAATGAAGGTGATGAGCCAGTCTGTAGGCATTAACCCTTGTAAGAAAAACACAGACATATAAATATACACACACACACGCACACACACACATATATATATATGAGGTTTTTTAAAATTAATATGTGAGTGAAACCATAACCTGATCTTGCTTCTGCAGTAAATGAACATGTAGTTTCCCATAACTGAAGCTTGGTAATATTATTCTCACCTTATGCTATCAGACTTACACAAGTTAATGCATAAATTGATGAATGCATTAAGGACTGTGAACTAGATTATTATTTGAGTAAAACAAACTACTTGAACAAAGATTGAAGTATTTAGGGAACAGCTAAGTAATTCGTAATCAACTTGTCAGCAGTTCTGAACTAGAACCTTTAGTTCACAGAAAAATGCACATCAAGCCAAAAAAACCTCTATGGAGCTTTACAGATATTTGTGTATTTCTTATTCTTTAGCTTGTGAAATTAGAAACAGCAGTTCCAGTTGGCATTCCCTCTCTTTAAAACCCTTCTGCATTTCTTCTGACTTGTCTATGAAAAAGAAGTGAATGCATGGCAATTAGAATCTCTTATTTTTTTCTTCAATAGTGTTTAAGGATGTAGCAATGCTGGTCCAGAAAAAAAAAAGCCTTCATTTTTTTTACTCTTCGCCTGTTTATTTTGCACACATTAGATTTCAAGGCTCAAAGATGACTAAGCATATGGGCCCAAGAGATTCTGTAAGGGTCCAAAGAAACATCTTTCTCAAAACATTTTTAAATTCCTAGCCATTGCTATTGGTATGTCATTTATCCATATGATAAATGAGGGGTCAGAATTCTAATCTTACTTTTCTTAAAAACTTTTTTCTGTTTCCAGTACTGTCCAAAAGGATTTTCTATTTGCTTATCCTCCCACTCAAGGATTACAATTCAATTAAAAGTAAGATATGAACATCAATCCACTAATAATCTCCTGTTGGTCACAGCATCAATATTTGAAATTTGCATTACACTTGATGCGAAGTTTTGTTTTCTTTCACTACAAACTTGTTGAGTAAGAATATCAGAGGCAAACAGTTTAGAGCAATATGACAAAATTTAAAACATTACTAGGAGCAAATAGTACTAATATCCCTTGCCACTTCTAAATGCTGTGATGTTTGCCAGTAATTACATCAGAGTATGATTTTCAGGGTTTCAGCTTTTTTTTTCCCCCAAAAAAAATTAGTTACTTATGTTGTTACCAGTGCAATGGAACTAAAATAACTATGGAAAACTAGGAAGTTTTACTATTTTCTAGGTGATGCTTCTCATAAAGTGACTATAAGAGCACAGAGAAGATGCTTTTGACCTTGACCACACCATGTGTGTTAAAAGGTTTGGCAAAAGCTAAATTAACTTCTAAAAGTTTGGAGAATAAAATGAAACCAACCCTAAAATGAAATAACCTCTTCTCTTTGGCTATTAACTTTTACATGCACTTAATGTTCATTCCTTGAGCACGACAATCCATGTTTCCAGTTTAAGCCACTTTTTTCTTCTTCTTTTTACCATCTGTTCTTAACACTTTTTCACTTAGCACTATAAATTAATACTTTACAGCTATCAATCTCAGTCATGAATGAGCATGCACATTTCCACCTCACCCTGTGGCAATACCACCACAATGTAGGCAGCCACAAGTGCAGAAGCACATTGTAAATCTCTCAGCTCTGTGGTAAAGGGGAGCAAACAGAATAATGAATATTCATGAAACTTTGACTGTGTGTTTTTGTATTCATTCTTAGCACCTACATGGAATATATCTAGATCAGGTATTTTATGAAGCAGATTTTTCATTTTACCACCTATCTGAATCTCCACATTAACAGCTGAAAGCCATGTATTGCCCTACAAAGGGCACTGGACCACTGGTAAGGTTACAAATTATTCAAAGATTAGAGAACTTTGTGAAACACTTGTGACAGCAAAGGATGCCTCAGTAAAAACAAACAATGCAGAATGTGTCTTCATTTTTAAAAAGTATTATGTTCATATATTCATAAAAGATACATTCCTGTTGCCAGACTCAGCTCTCTCCTGCTGAACTTACTGGTGCTAAACTGTGAATTAAAAGAGGTATATTCTGTTTCCTGTTCTGCTGCTGGTCTGTTGTTCAGAAGTCTTTGCCTCCTGATGCCTTTGTTTTTTGAACATTTACTACTCATCAGTCAATTGCAAGTTTTTTCTGCCAAGGATTGTATCTTGCTATGGGTTTGCACAGGGAGTACTCTAACAATGCAGGCAGGTACTAATGGATAATAAATACATTATAACCTCTGGAAGAATGAAGTAAAGGAGGAAGAGGAAGCATTCTTGCAATACAGAAAAGAAATGTAAGGAACATTTCCCCACATAAATAGTATTCTCACAAAATGAGGGCCATCTAAACTAAGTTACTTACAGTCTAAACATCATGGGAACACTGATATTTGTCTATGCTTTTCATACTTTATCCATATTCTTAACTTCTCTTAGAAGGTCAACCTTCCTAACACGCATCTGGGAGCAGATAAAGCATTTGTTTGGTTAAAATAAAATTATTAAGAAAAATAACAGCTGGAAAAATTGTCATTCCCCTGAGTCTTTTGAGGACTGTGAGCATGATCTACATCATGAGGCAAACTGAAACATTAAGACCAGTGTTTGTTAACGGAATGTTCATCCTAGTGGAGAGAAAAAAATAAAAGGCTGATACTTGCAACAGAGTTTAAAATATCCAAATATTCCAAACGACATTTGTTGGGTAAACTGTGAAGAAATAATAGCACAGCACCATTTATATCATTCACATTCAAAAGGTCATAACCATAGCTGTAAAGAACACCACCTTTTCCTTTTTGTCAAAAGGTTAGATTTAGCAGTAACTTACTACGTTTTCTTTTCCTACTTGATAAAGCAGAGTGGTGTTCCAGTCTTTAGCATCCACATTTCATCAATCACTTTTCTCTTCAAGGGGGAAACAGTTTCACGAACAGAGGAATGACAGTCTTCCCTAAGAAAACCTCTGAAAGCTCAGCTGCACATTCATAAAAACATACTGAAGAGAGTTCAACATCTAAAACAGTTTTTCTACAATACAGAGCCACTACCACTCGTAAAGACATTTAGAAGATCAACTAGATCAAGTTTGTTAAGTGGTTTGAGAATGGAAAAATTCATCTATATGCTACACATTGCTACTTTCAAAGTGGGACAGGTTTTGCATAATTTCTGCACTATAGTTTGTATAAGGTATTTATATTTTTCCTGTTACTTCAAAGAAATAATGATTTTTTTTTCAAAAATATGTAATAAATTCATGCATATAACTTGCAATAATTTTCCTCTAAAAACTTCACTTATTAATAGAACATTTTGATCAAGTTACCTCCTTTTGCTAACTCAACCACAAAACTGCCCTATTTCTTGTTTCCTAAAGGGATAAATGGTTTCTACATAACCATAATTTATGAGTTTAATCTACTTTGCACATTGATTTCTTTTTATATCAGTGGGTATGTGGTAATGTTGAGACAGACTGTGTTTGAGATTTATCACCTATTAACTTCTACATATTCTTCTTTTTATTAAGGTTGCTATTTATATCATTTGTTCAACAGTTCATTTGTTGATCAATTGCAGGGCTTTTGTAATGACAGCAGGTGAAAGAAAAACAGAATTGGAAATAAGGCAGTGCTTTGAAAGCTATCCAATAATGTGTCAGCATGGGTACTAACAACTCATTCTTGGCAGGTAGGGCTTCAGGTTTGTTTCTCAGTGCTGAAACCCTGATGCAAACGGGTGCGAATGCATGACACTGTCCTACAGCTGATACACCCCCTATGTTACAGAAAATTAACTCTGCCTCCTCAAAGGAGAGCAGAGTGACTCTGGCAGCTCAGTGAACCTGAGAGATGAGCCTGAGCAGCTGGTGGTGTTCTTTGGCTTCACCATCACCTACCACCCTACAGCCAATTAAGTTCTGCCACACCCTCCCTCATGCTAAAATGGTTTTTGTGAAGAGTATGGTATCAATCAGATAACTAAACTGATCCCAGTTAGGGGAAAAAATGAGAAAAGGACGACCACAGTACCTTTAACATCCAATCTACTCACTGTTCTGTTCACAGCAGAGCCCAGTCACACCTTTGCACAGCTTTGTTAGCTATGTTTCATTGCAAGTGTAAGACATTACTGCCACGAAGTTCCCATTCCATGAAACTTCACAATGGTCAGAACAGAGCTGTGAACAGTACTGATCTGAAACTCTCATGATATAAGGAACTGTGTTTTGTAGAGGCAATGGATATAAATCATGCAAGAAAATGAAAGGAGAACAAAGGAGCAGGAAAATACAAGTGGAACAAGAGGCCACCTCTGGGCACCCCAGTCATGTCAGGATGAACCCTAAGGAGCTCTTCAGAGCCTCATACTGACTTAGGGAAGGAGGTGGCCATGTACTAAATTTGTCAAATTGTGTAACCTTCTTAACTGCAGGCTTCTAAAAATTATCTATGATACATTCAAACTTATCACTTATGTCCCAAGTGATGAACTGCAAGCCAGCCTTCTGCAGCAATGGCAGGGTGCATTGAAATGTCAGCCCTGGTCATCAAAGCTAAGAGTAGGCAGATTAGTGCTGGCTTCTTTCCAGAAAAGGGGAAAGGCGAGCTCAGTGTCCTGGAAACATCCCAGAGGAGCCAGGGGGAGAAGAAAATCAGCATTTGGGTTTGTCACACCAAGAGACTCTTCAGATGTGCTCAAACGACATTTGTCAGACTTGGAAAAGGCAAGTAAGTTCATATCCAGGTAGCAGGCTTTTCATAACACTTCAAGTTGTCTGGTTCTGTTTGTTTTGCTTTAAAACACTTTGCAAGGCAAGACAAGAGCCTGTGAAGCTTTGCCAGTCAATACATACCCATACTGGTATGGAAATATAGGTGGCAGGAAGGAAGGCAGGTCATAAAATTACCTCCTTTATTTATCAGTAGTGAAACTAATTAAAGCCACTACAACTATTAACTAGTATCTTTAATAGTCCATATTCAAAATACCTTCTGCTTTTTAATAGCTCAAAGAAAAGTTCAGTGTGCTAGAGCATTCAAGGAAAGTGAAGGAAATGTCATTGAGAACTCAGTCATTCTATTTCATGATCTTTTCTTCAATTTAACACAAAACAGCACGCAAGCCTTTTATGCATACTATAATTGCATCAACCATCATTTACTTTTTGGATACATGAGGACTGGCAATGATGACAGTTCAAGCTTAAGTAATAAAAGCCCCTGTTACAAAAGAGGGGTATTTGAAATCTTAAAATACTTGCATTTATCTATCTACACTGGGATTTTACCCTACCAGAAGTGGTATAAAAAGGTATATATGTAAATTAATGTCCTGTCCATATTAAAGGTTAGTTTCTCTACCAGATTTATGTAAGGGGACCTGAATATGTACCAATATGAAATCCATTACAGACAGGGAAACGAAGACATGTAATTCATGGCAAAAATTTTACATAAAGAGAATTTTTTCCTAGTTGTCATATTTTGAAAAAAAGGCAAAATAATGAAATAATTGGATGATTATCTAATGCACTTAAAGAAAAATGCTCAGCTTGAGAATCAATCCAGATAATCTCATTTTCCTCTAATTAAAAGTAACTCTTTCCCTCTGAAAAACAACCTCAGGCTAATTCCACAGAATACAGAAATACAGACCAGAGGTCTGTCTTTTAATCAAACTGGAAAATCAAATCTATTACTTTCTGGCAAAAAAACCCCCAACTTATGCCATTTTGCTTGATATGCTACCAAAATTCATCTTGCCAATGCTGATTCCTCATTGACCAGGGCTGTTTGTTTTTGTTGGTTTTTTCTACACTGTAGTTTTTAGCCCAGATGAGTTTGTTGAATGGTTTTGCAGAGCACCTCTGAGAAGGCAGGAGAAGAAGTAACAGTCTGACTGGCCCATGTCTCAATGTCGCATGTTCGTTTCTTCAAAAAAGCCTAACTATTAGTTAATAATAGTTTCTCTTCCTATCCCCCTGCAATTTAAGATTCACAGATTAGAGATGCTGTTGTACTACACTCCAAGGGGAAAAAAAAAAGCCTTGTTTCCAGACCTCTACACACACATAAAGGAAGAATATCAGGCTTTCTCTTATTCTGCTGAAGAAGCAGCACATCCCACACTGACTTGGGTTTCAGAGGAAATTACAGCACTTCTAAAGAACTGGAAGAGCGAACACTGTCACTGCAGAATAAATTCAGAGTTTGAACTGAACTGTAAACTACCTTCCTTCAGCTCTCCAACATATTTGGCATAACCAGCCTGTTTTGCTGAGGCTGGGCTGCCTGTGGCATGCTCAAATGCTCTAAATAACTATGGCTGTTTCCCAAGCAACTTAGTTATGACCTGTTCTTCTACGCTTTTTAATCATCCAGGACAGCATTATCATCCATTTAGAGAGCCCCACACTGTTTTCAGGGAGTGGGCTTTTTATTTAACTTTCAAACAATTCTATGGGGTTCATTTGAGCTAATTCATTCAAAGCTGTGTCCTAGTTCCAGCCAAGACAGAGTTAATTTTTTTACAGTAGCCAGGTAAGGTGATACCTGTGGTCCCAGCTACCCTGCCAGGCATGACCAGACCCTAAGGTTATGGGATACTATCTCCCATCACTTGCCACAGATGCAAGCTCTTGCAAGCTCTTAAGAGTGAGAGATACAAAAAGTATTACCAACTTATTTTAAGAACTTTGAAAAATCCTGTAGAACATTTATCCTTCAAATTCCGACATTTTTCTTATGAACAGAGACACCAAATTTATCATGGTCTATCCTGCATAACTCATATAAAACAGACTTATATAGCCACATAAAATTATATTATAAATTATACTTTTAATGTGTAATTCTGGCCTATGATTTTGTTACCTAAATAAGATCATTACATCTGCCATACAGTAGCTGTTACAACAGTTCTTACAGGTGGTTGGAAATATTTTACACCATTGCCAGAAGATATACCTTAAAGTAATTTCTTCTTAAAAAAAAAGCTAGAGCTGAAAATAATAATAGATGTCAAGGAAAATATCTGCGCAATGTTTAGTCAAAAAAGACTAAGTACCAGAGAGTTCTGGCAAAGGTATTGGGAAAACTGATGATTATTTGTTATTATGTTTCTCTGATAATTTCTAAAAACATTAACTAAAAAGAACGTCAAGAATCACCATAATGATTATATATCCTGATAAATATTTATCAATTGGCTTAGGAGGGATATTATACTACCATAAATATGGAGATGGTTTAAAACAATCATGGATCATCAAAATTGAAAAAAAAATCCAATATCTTACGATAATGGGTAATATGAGTTCCATTCCAGAGGGAGAAATTGATATTAAAGTGGTTTGTTCAAAGACTAAACAAGAGTTCGTTACCAAAATTAAAACTAACTCATGAATACCTAACTCCAGATGGTATGCTCATATCACTGCTATTCCTTCACAGTGATTATATGCAAAACTTTTAAGTGTACTTATTAGCAGGTTTTATACATTTAAAATCTGGTGTTTTATATGGCAATCTGTGCACTGAAATAATTTTCTCTGTTAAGCCTTTTTTTCCCAAACCCACCTTTTCTATTAAGTGCAATGTTATATTAATCAAGCCGTTACCATTTTTTTATTATTGAAATTAAATGAATGAAAGGAAAAAGAAATAACTGCTATGCAGAGTAGTATTTTGGACTGTTGGGCCAAAACTGTGTTGGAGTTTTACTAACAAGCTACACATAAAAAAACCCACCCCTGAATATACACACCAAAATACTTAAATGAAATCCCAAATGCTCAAACTATTTTTAAACGCCCAGTGTGGTATTTATTAGGACACACACTGCACTATTTAGGAGGTATAACAAATGTGTAGTGAACAACAGGCAGTGTGTCAGAACAATAGCTATTGAAAGCTGTAAAGGTATTAGAGGAGATCTTGTCAGCATAATATAAGCTCTTAATAATAAGCATATTTGAAGAATGCTGTACCTTAAAATGCTGTACCTTTCATCTTCTTTGGTCTCCAGTCATCAGCAGTGATACAAAAATAATAATAATGGAAAATAATGTTTTATTGCATCTTTTTTGTTTGAGGGAAATATGGCTTCTCTACCTAACTTAGCACAAAGTGTAACAACTGTTCTTCCTCACTGAACTATTAGTTGAGTTTTCAGTTAAGCATCCACTTTGTGTAGCAGGACAACTATTTCCTGGAAAGATGCTCAAAACCTACTTACAAATGTCATGGCACCAGAAGACTAAAATTTCATCAGTAAATATGACCAAGCAATTAATACCTCTGCATCAGTCTAGCAGTTTAAGCCTCTCTATTTTCTACTTCTTAAATCAATGTCTGTATCAGGTACAGCAAATACATCATAATGATCCTTGATGTTCAGATGTGGACTGCAAGGTATGAAATGGCCCAGAGGAAAAAGATTATGCTTTTTGAAGCTTATTTTTGGTACTACAGGGAAAACTAGAGTTAATGAGGCATAATAACAACAATTACTTTGTGTGTCATTACAATTTTATATTAAACACAAGGTAGTCATCACCACAGAATGACCCTCAGTCTAACTGAAAAACACGTGACAGCTACCACCCACTTTTAACTATCTTGTTTGCTTTTACATTTTGAGAGGCTTCCTTCACTATAAAATGAGATAATGAGAATGGTTTTATATCAATTGGGCTGCTCATTAAGTTGAAGGCAGAACAGAGAAATACTTGTATCTTTCCCTCCCTACAGTCAAAATACACATACACCCACTTCAGAATGTATAAACTAAATTAATCAGTCTTGCATACTTCTCCCTCAAGCGCTGACAAGCTGTAACAAGGTACTTCTTGAATGACCTTACAGTTATTTGAAATACTAGCCATAACCACAACAGCAGAACCAGACCAGTAAAGATGCAGCTAAGGGATCCCAAGTCTTAACAAGGACTCCCTCAGCCAAGGGACCAAGGGATGGCAGCTGCCTGCCACGCAGTGGCAGCCAGGAAAGCTGGCACACACGTGGTAGTTTGGAGGCAGCTTCACCACCTTCTTCTCACTTGACTCTCCCACGGGGCATTTTGAGGTTTTTTTTAAGAGATAATCCATGCCCCATGCTTTTGAGTATTTTTTCCACATTGTTAGTGATTGGTAAAAACAACCTGGAGAAATGTAAATTGCAGAAGGGCTGTGGCTGCCTGCAGGGATAAAGGCTTTCTCACCTGAGGCAGAACACTACTCTGCCTGCACTGCCTGCAAGGTACTCCTGAAGAGACCAGAAGAAAGTACTGGTGAGGTGATTATCACCCATTTCCTCACTGAGGATTGAAGACTGAGAAGCTGCTGAATATGTTTGCCTGCAAGTCCCACAGCAGCAGCAGAGATTATAATCATACACGAATTACAACACAGAGGACCTGATAATAAACCATCACCATGTGAGACAACTTCATTTCCAAAGCAGTGTGGCCACATTAGTACTAAAATGCACCCATGCTAAAAGTTTGCCTCGAAAATGCCCTTATGAGCACATCAGCTCAGTGTTGCACAGCATTTGGCCATCAGTGGCTTTCATCCTCCCAGCCCAGAATACAGATGGATCCGGAACAAAGCACTCATCTTTTTGCTTCAGTAAAGCTGGTCTTCACAGATTTCTATTTCTTTATCAGTTCCCACACTGAGAGTTTTTCAAGGTATATCTCATTGCTTTTTAGATTAGGACAGAAGAAGCTCTTGTTCAGAAGAAAGTCTTTGCAGGAGATGAGAGAAAAAGCAGAGCTATCAAGGAAAATGATCCTGCCACTCCAAAATTTTCAGAAGTGAGAAATACTATTGAGGAGAAACTTGCTACGAGTTGAGGAAAGCAGAGAAATGAGGAGTGACAGCCTCTTCTTAGTAGCCTAAAAATAAGGAAAACACTTCTCCACTCTACTGTTTCACTGAGTAGCCCATTGTCTCACTCTCTGAATAGCCTATTTATCACTAGCATTCATAAAAACTAAAAAAAAGAGGCAAACAAAAATAAATTGTTTTTCCTACATCAACCTCATTTAATTACTGAAGAGTAGCTTGAATTGTTGATCTCCCAATGCTTTGGCAGGATTGGCAGCCAGTCTAGTCCAGTCAAGCTTGCCTGATTGTATGAGAAATAGAAAATAAAATTAGCATAGTCAAAGCCAGGGATAATCTTAGAAATATTCACAATAATGAATAGAGTTGGGTGACAGGTCCCATTAGCTAAGGGTTTCTTATACCCAGCCTTGTTACAATGTGTGTGGGCTAGTAAATATTCAGCAGAAGCGTAACAGGATATTTTAAGCAGATTTAAAGTCAGCTCAGTCACGTCTATATGATTGCATTGACACACTGTCTTTGCCTTTACACATCTTACAAGGCACTTAATGTCAGCTTACACGGCAAGAAGCCAGACGATCATATACACACAAGTCTGTGCACACTGAGATGTGTGTGATGAAAATAGCTCATCTTGTCTCCTGGGAGTGTAATACTCAGTACTCTAATTTCCAGACAATGCTGCAGCCAATCCTACCACTGGCCAAAAACTAGCATAGTTTTTTTTGATAACAAAATTTGGCTCATTGCAAGCAGACAACTATTACTGTCTGGGGATCGCCACCAAGGACAAAAATGGAACACGCATTAACTAATCAAGTGCATACACACTTTTCTTTCCAAGGAATTCCAGTGTTTTAATACAAGTTTTATATTGTCACTAAACTTGTAAGTCTCAGAGCTTCATATAATCATTCTGGTGTGCTGGCTCGCTGTTCAGTTACTTCATTTCTTGCTCTCCTGTCCTAGTTTTGAAAAAAAATAGACAAATAGGATATGCTTGTTCACATTAACCAAAGTCACTTACTGCAGCAACAAGTTTAGAAATTTTCCTAGGGTGAGAAAGTATATGAAGAAGAGTTACAAAATCAGACTGACAAACTACTAAAATGCTGTTTTGCAAGGCATTTTATCTGCCAAATCTACTTTTTCACTCCCTGTCAGCTCACAGTAACTACCTGCATTTGCCTCTTACTATCACAGCTTTTAGACTATGGCATGATATAACTGTCTAACCAAAAAGCACAACTCTATCAGCAGATGACTTTGCATCATGTAACAGGTTTCTGAGCAGAGGACTGAAAAAACCCAAGTATTCAAGTGCTGTCAAATTCTTCTTTCACAGACAGGCAAAGCAATCAACCGATCCCTTCTCACTTCTGATGAACTGTGAATAAGGAAGGCTTAGTCAATATCTACATTGCACTCACAGGTGATATTTTGACCATTCTCATATAAACTTGCATGTGTGCCAAGAGCAGTACAGCAAGGCAGCATGGAGTTCAGGATCCCAGCTGGATCTGCCATATATGCTTGAAACCACAGAGCCACAGCTAAACATTGTTACTGATACCTAAATTAGCAGGTTTACTGCCAGTTTGGATGTGTTTACACTAGCTGTGGTCACATCTCATTACAGCACAGATGTAATGGCTGGGCAATGTTACAAATAGCTGATAGTTACACATGAATAGGAAGGCATAAGGATTCAGCAATAATTCTTACAGTACTCATATGCAGGGGGAACTATAGTCATTTCCTAGACTGAATTATATGACCTCACTTCCTCATTTTTATTATGTATTATTGATGTTATTTGCATCAGATGAAATAAAGGAAGAGAACTTCTCTGATGCTGTCCTTTACTATTTCTCATATTTTCTAGTTGCAGAAAACACAACATTTGGTAAACATACGAAAATCTTCATTAGCATGCTAGATACCACATTCCAAATGGAAAAACACCAGGGTGGGCTCTATAACACTAATAATGCATCTTTCATTTCAAAATACAGAATAACTGAAAAAGAAAGTATCCCCTTACCTTAGGGTCTCCTTTTCTCCTAGTTACTGCCAAATCTATAACACCTAAGCAAAACACATTCCTGCCTTTTCCCCTTTTTACTAATGCACATTCCACTGCAACTTGAAATTACACTTCTTAAAGTATCCTCTTTAGATACAGTTGGTAAAATCAGACAATTCAAAGGCAAAGACAGACTGGAAAAAGTAAAGCATTCACCATAAAGAGCAAAAATTACCTTTAGCAGGGTTTACTTTTATCCCTGACCTATACAGCATCTCCTCATTCTGCCAGTCCCCGTTCCTGACAACAGTCTTGAGTCCATAGAAAACAATTAATGCAGCAGTGGAACAAAAAACCAAGTTCTTCAGAAAGCGCTTCTGGGCTTTCACATAAAGGGCTCTGACACCTACTGTAACCAGCAGGCAGAAGCCCATACTAGGAACATACAGCACACGCTCTGCTATTACAAAGCCAACATAGAAAAATAGGTTTGTGGCAGGAACAAAGGGCACTATTAACAAAGACAGAGACAGAATGACAATGTTCTCGGTTGAAGGAAGCTGCAGTTTCTGAATTTCATGCTTTTTTAGGCCATTCTCTTCTTTTGATGCAAAGCTTGACTTCACCTCCAGTGTCTTGTACTCCATCTCTGGGTGGCAGCTATGCCCATTAGCATTTTGCTTGCCATTCATCACAGTTTTCCCATTGCATTCTCTCTCATTGCTGGAGCCCTTCAAGCTGAAGTAGGCAAGGAGGAGGAGTCCTGCATAGAAGGCCACAGTGTGTAGATTCCTCCAGTCACTGACTGCTTTTAGAAGAGGCACAGCATCCATTGACCAGTCAAAGCTGAGGGTATCTGGGCACAGCAACAGCCAGAGGTTCTTGGCTGGCAAGTAAAAGAAGGTCAGGGTACGAGTGAGAAAACTGTCCGAGTCAGCTGCTGGATTGTCGGAATTAGAAAAACTCGGGGGCTTGTTGCCCATCCAGTATAAGCGAACACACAGCAGTGCAGTTCCCCAGGAGGTCAATAAACCAATGCTGAAGAAGAGGGTC
Source organism: Pomatostomus ruficeps (assembly GCA_013400735.1). NCBI lineage: Eukaryota > Metazoa > Chordata > Aves > Passeriformes > Timaliidae > Pomatostomus > Pomatostomus ruficeps. The sequence goes on along the minus strand of VYZT01078255.1, from coordinate 3,760 downwards.
AAATTCTTTCTCTGAAAAAAAAAAAAAAAAAGCATAAATCAACACTAGGTATTTAGCTGTGTAAATTATACACAAAAAAGAACCAAGAAAATATCTGATAGAACTATAGAACTTTTTTTCAGTAGTAGAAACAAACACTATATATCTTGATCTTGGACATTTGGATCACACCATGTTGGGGTACCTTGCTGACTACAGACTAAAGGAAGTGGCTCTTTCACTTAAGCTGTATCAAGAATGTATCAGAGTCAAGCCTTCAGACATTTTAGGACTGTCAGTCCTCACCTAAGATTTAGTTGTGTAATGCTTTGGAAACTATTTTAGAGGAATTTATGGAATCTTACATTGGTTCCTACATAACCTCCCAAATCCCTTCTCTGTTTCTGGCTGTGACCAAAACACCAGTTTGCCTTAGATAGATTTAAAGTCTAAAGGATGTTCCAGTTCCATTTTCCTTCATCAAAGTCTCTCCTGAGGCATTTCACCAGAGAACTGATTAAAATTTCCAAAATAAGCAAGGGAGAAAAACAGACACAGATACCATATTTAGGTCTCCTAGCTCCTACCTATTAACTACAGTGATCACTTGGAGCCTTCAGATCTATCTACTACTGAAAGTCCCACTTCATTTTGCATAAAACACAAAAGGTTTCACATAAATATGAGGAAGGGCTTCTTTACATTGAGAGTGGCAGAGCACTGGAACAGGCTGCCCTGGGATGTTGTGCATTCTCGTTCTCGGGAGACATTCAAAACCCACCTGGGTTTGTTCCTGTACAACCTGCTCTAGGTGACCCTGCCTTGGCAGGGGGATTGGAACTGGATGATCTCCAGAGGTCCCTTCCAACCCTAACAATTCTGTGATTCTGTGATCTCGGATCCAAACAATACATTGGGAGTTTTTCTTCAAGCACAGCATAATAAGTGTTCCAAAACCTTTCACATCTTCATATGCATCTAAAGAACATTATGTGAAGCAGGCAGCTGACTCCACCTACCAATATCATCATGCTAGCAACTTGAACAATCTCCACTTATCTATGGAATAACTGAACATTTTCCAGCAGGAGCTGCTTCTTGGCTAAGTTCTGCTCTCAATTACATGGGCATCCTAAATGAAAGCTGGTTTACATTACTCTCCGTGTAGAAGCTAAAATATGTGTATTTTTAAATTTCAATTTCTCAGATGCCTTTTGTAAGGAAAAAAACTGTTTTCCAAATAGTTCCAGACACGGTGTAAGTGCTTTGATAATCTTTTCCCCAGTATTAGAAAGAATTATTTGTCAATCATTTTTCATTTTATTAGGTCTGTTTTTTCCATCTCACACTACATATTCTTGAGATAATTATTCAATGTTTACTTAGTTATTCAGAAGTAGAACCTCACAGTGGAATGTTTTATCTTATTTCTACAAAATAGCTCATATTTCTCCTTTGTGGGCAGAATTGACCCTTGATATCATGAATTACAGATGATTGTTTGGCTCCATTTTATGTCAATTATTAATAGTTTTCTACCATCAGTTTACTGATGTTCTACTAAGAAGACAGAGTCTAGTAATGATAATATATAGTTTATCTTATAATTTATCAGGAAGAAATTTATTTCTTTTCACATTTCTATAGAGTTCCTCCTTGTCAAGTTTAAAATATTAAATGTCAGTTAGAATCATTCATTCTGTTTTGATACAATATGAAATTTAATGGAGGCATTAGCAGGGAACAAACAAATTTACAATGAGAACATTTATGCATTTGAATTGTAAACTTCTAAAAAATGCTGGCACTTCTTATACATAAAGTAAAGCCTGGGTCCAGATTTAATTTCCCATATTAATACCAGTTTGATTTACTAGCTTTTTTACATCCTGGATAATCCGCAATTTTTTGGTAATATATCAATCAAAACCCTCATCTACACTTCATGATAACCACGTTCCCTGGAAAGCCTATTAGAACAACTTACTTTTATTTGTAAGCTGGATAATACTTCACAACTCACTTCACATATGGCTTCATCCATGCCTGCCAAAACTATTTAAATGCTTTTAATGTTAAAAAGCTGTGTAAACTGGTTATCACTGAAACTCTCAGCTAAATTTATATTTGGAATAAAAAGATTATTCAGATTTCACGTATCTGCATGTATACCCTCATAGTAAAACCTCATGTCCCTGCTTCAACTTGTCGTTTCATTCTCATCATATTTTTCTACATGAAATTTCTTCTGCCCACCCTTCTGGCTCAATTATTTTCAAACTCATTTCCTTCAAACATACCTATAAACAACTCTCAAATGTTAAATGTGACCTATTTGCTCTTTTATACATCCTTCTTATGAATCTCTTATAAGGAGGCTGCTTAGACAGGAAGAAGCTGGGACGTGAAAAATGGTCTCTTTGTTTGCTTAAGTTAAAAATTCAGAGCAAGTCTTGCTGGAAGGTTATATACCGCTCGAAAGATTAAGATATCTCAGATACTAAGAGAGTGAAACTTGATTAACAGATGAAAAGTGAGCTTTCATGGACTGATTAGGCTGCTTTGTTATTCTGTTAATACTTACTTAACAACAGGAAGAAAATCCCACTTTCCTGACGTCCTAACCATTGCACTTTTCAATTAAATGCCAAGAAAGTTCACATTACAAAGTTCTCTGACAAAACCATGCAAGAGCAGATATCTATTCCTCATGGATAATAGTGAAACCTTCTAAAAAATTTCAGGTCTTCTTCATATGTTAACCAAATATTAACAATTAAAAGTTTGCCTCTTGCTCCTGTCCCTAGAAATGTTAATAGTCTGTAGCTCAGAGCTAATCAATCTTTACTGCTGGAGTAACTATTTGCAGCCTCTTTTAAGATTTACATTTAAAGTCTGTAACATCTGGATCCTCACACCTGTTGGTTCTACAAAGAACACAGATTATCTATATACAATTTTGTGTTTCACAATGTAACAAACTTTTTTTACAGTATTTAAAGCATTTTACATGACTTTCAAATGAAATATCTAAACATTCCCTCTGGGAGCTCAGATATATCTGAGGAGGTTCACCACCCCAGTTTATCAATCTATCATGCTGTGAAGCACTAGTCAGCTGGAGACAGAGCTCTGGTAGACTCTTAAGCTCAGTTAACTGACACAGGAATGGAGTACAAATTTCCTGTTGTTGCCTCAGACACAAATGGTTTGCATTCTTTCCCAGATTTCAGACATGGATCTTTTCAATAGTCAGTAGCTTTACAACTTTTTAAAATTACCTGCATGTTAACTACAGTTATCAATAACCTGTGTAACACTCACATGCCATCGTGAATTTTCAGATTTCAGAGGAGGCTCAGTCTAGAGCCAAAAGAATCTGTCCCTAATACTTAAACATCTGTCACGACAATTTAAAGTAGGATGCCTTTTTTTCTTTCTCTTTTTTATTTTTTTTTTTTATTTTTTAATTTTCAAATCTCACAGACAGCATTGGCCTAGAAGGAAAAGAAAAACTCATTCTTCCTTTTTCCTCTCTCAACATTCATGACTTTTGCATAGCTTTTATCCCTCTGTGCTAATATAGTCACAGAAAATGAGAAAAGTTTAGCACCGATTTTGGCTTTACTTTCTTTCAGGCTTTGGATTAAAATCATTCCAGCAATTGATTAAAATTAAATGATATAGCCCGTTCCCCAGTAGACTTCTGCTTGCAAAGGAAGTGCTTGCAAAATGAACTCTGCTCAGACAAGCACTTTCACTAGTAACTCTTCCTCTGAAC
>VYZT01078085.1:0-10201 GCA_013400735.1 Pomatostomus ruficeps | reverse complement strand
TTGCTTTCAGTAAATTATCTCAAACCTTAGTCTCTGCCTTTTGTTCCTCTCCGATTGGAGGGAGTGGGGGGAAGGGGAGTGGCTTATTTGGAGTTTAATTTCCAGGTGGTGTTAAACCATCACAGTGGTTCATTTTCGATCTCCATGAGATGTTCATAAATTAAACAAAACCACAGACAACATTCTAATGTAATGTAATTTCAATACATTGGAATGTCACAAGTGAGAACTACAGAAGGAAGTAGCAACAATATAATCAGTCATGCATTAAAAATGACCATGTTTTTAAGATCAGCTCATCTGATTTTTCTGCCAAGTCTTGGTGATGCATATCTGCTTGTACTGATACTCATTTTTATCTCATAACTGAGTCATAAGTGAGCCCATGTTATTCAGAAAAATTTAAATATTAAAGGAAAGCTACTGAAGACATGGACATATGAAAGGCAAGTCCAGAAGCACATGGAATGGCTTTTGAGCTTCACAGACCAATATACATATTTTGTAATATGTGAGAAATTACTGTCTTTGGCAGCTCTTTACAGAAGCAAGTATGACTAATGTTACTGATATTTGAAGAGAAGGGAAGAAATATAAGAGGAAAACAAAATCTGATCAAGAAAGTTATCATACTCTGTTTGCATTCAAGAGCATGCAAGAATATGAAAGGGGAGTCATAAAAAATAGGAAAAACAGTGCTATAACTTAAAAAAAAACCCCCACAACAACCTATATTTAAAACTGTAGGTGAAAGAAGAGTGCCATTAGCATCATTGACATTGGTTTCAGTAAGACCATTAATATTACTGGGATAAGAACCTGAAGGATCAAAACTAAAGTGCATAGATCTACAACTTGTTAGCAGGGGAAAAAAGGAGGCAAATTTTAGGATGCAATAGGTTTTGCTTACTACAGTGAGGAAAGGAAAAGACAATATCTTGATGTTTTGTGTTTCAAAGACAAGAATGATTAAACATTACAGCAAAAAACAAAGGAAGTCAATAAGGTTTCAGAAGAAAATTAGATCTGTTTTCCCTATGTTGGCTTTCTGTGACTTAGAGAAAGATACTGAAAACCAATAAAATACGATATTGGACATGAGGAATATGAAAGATTGATAAATTTAATATTAATATGGTTAGAAGTGGAGTTTGGATCCACATAAGCAATTGGGCTTATTCAGGAAGACTTGAAGAATTAAATGAGATGGTAAGGAATTGATATAAAGATAAAAAAGAGAACTAAAGAAAGAGTAATAAAACTCCAGAGAACACAGGATATGATTGTGGAAAAAAACAGTGATTTTATCGACAATAGAGAAAATTGGAATTGATCATATTCTTAGAAGCCTGACTGGAAATAAGCCATCTGAGACACTGACAAGATAAATTTTGATGACATAAACAAGGAGATAAGTTTATCGTGATCATTAAGCAGTGTCTACTTCATAATTAGCCAGAAATATCAGTAGTCTCAGAAGACACTTTTCCTTGACTTTTTTGTCTGGATGAATATTAGCTGTAAAAATATAACAATATATTTTGAAACTATAGAGTATGTAGTTAAGTGAAGTTTTAATTGCCCTAAAAACCAGGAAAAAATATTAGTCAGAAGTAATTGACAACATGTCAATAAATTAAGGAAATAATGTAAGCAATTGAAATAAGAGAAATGTTTTTAGTGAATAAAGGATGAGTGGAATCCCCTCAACACCTTGCCTGGGATGCAGTAAAACTTGTACTAAGTGAGAGGTCTTAAATGCATGTTTTGGGACAAAGCAAGAAGCACCAATATCTTAAATAGATGAGATGGCTAAAATCTCTCTGAGGTGTAGAAGTGTTCAATGAAGATTTCAAAATTAAGTTAGCAGTATTTCCCCATAAATATTCACAAATCTTTTCTCCTTCCCTCCCCTCCCCCCCTAAAAAAAAGTGTTTGAAAACTTAAGGAATTAAAGTTTCAAATTAAGATAAGGGACACATAATCTCTTTCATATTGTTGATCTAGATTCTGCCACTAGGGCATCAGAACAAAACAGCTTTTACTTTCCTTTTTTTCCTCCGTATTAATTTGAGTAACCCATTTTATGCAGGTAATTTGAGAAAAAATCACTTTAATTTGCTCAATTTGTAAATGAATCTATGTTTAAGCATTTAAGGATTAAGAATTTTGCTGACATTTGTGGTGAAGAATTTAAATAAGAACCTTCAATTAAATACTTGAAGGGTAAAATACTATTAGAGTGTAGAGTGATAATGCTCAGCACCACTTACATACAATGATCAAAAAGATTACTTTAATAGGGAGTCACACTGGAAAGAACAAGAACTATTTGTTAGCAAGAAGTTAGAATACTCAGCCTTGAAAGGCAAGAGTGTGTAGCTTTTCTTTGCATTCCTCTTATTTTCTGTTTTTAAAAACTCACTTGATACTGTCTCTGGAACTGGACAATATTTTTATTCAATTTCAGTATATTGGACCAATTAGCTAAACAATGAAAGTAGGCAGTTCTGAAGATACAAAATAATAATTTAAAGAAAAACAGCAATGTATTATGGAACTAAGAATAATATATATGTGATAAAGAAATATGAGGAAAAAGATATAAAGAATTTATAGTACAAACTGAGTTTATCAAACAGGGCTGGAAAGATACAGAGCAATAACAAGAATACCTGAAAAACCAATATATAGATGAGGAAGGGGTGGTGGGGTGGTGGTTTGAGGGTTTTTTGTATTATTTCAATAAACAGAGAAAGTCCTAGAAGAGATTACTTTCTGTTTGTATTCAGCTTCCCAGAAAGCTTCCCATCATTACACTGACACTGAGTATCTCCACTGATGACTTTTTTTTATTCTTATCATTACTAATATACTTTTATTCAGGATAGCTTTGATTTGATGAGCACAGGACATCACAGACAAAAGCAGAAAACATAAGTCACATATGAGGAGATTTCCTGAGAAATATTAAGGAAAACATAACAAAATCTCATTTGCACATGAACTTTTTACCAATATCTTGGGCAATTCAGCTAGTCTGCAAGATCTGAAATTGCAGAATATAATTCCTGATGGCATTTCTCTCTTCCTCAAACTAATAAACAAATATTCTATTTGAGATTTTATTTGTTTTCATCATTTTAGAAATTTTTTATAAAAACGTATCTCTCTTCTGCTATTATATAACCGAGCATGGAACGAACCAGTTGATTTAAAATTTCACATTTTTAGAATAATTCCTTCTATAATACTGCCTTTGAATCTTTCATATCTTCAGTGATCTAGTAAATTCAATACTTATAAGGCTTAGCCTGTGAAATTTTGACATGGTATGGCATCGCCAGGTATGTAGAGACACAGGATACAGAACATAGAGAAGAACTTTTCCTTCATTTTTACTTCTAGACTCTTATTGGTTAAATTTATTTTTAAACTGTGTGGAAGAGATTTACAGTAGATCTATCTACAGTAGTCCCATGTAGACTCACACTAAGAGGTGGAGATACGGATTTTAAATTTACAAGTAACAGCAAAACACAGTGAAGAACATCTTGGCTTTCTCACATTGATGTCATATTTTAAGAAGACAGACACCCTAGATTATTCTGGGAAAGCGAAGTCCCACAGAACAGAGTCCGGTAAGAGTTCTCTGTTTTAAACACAGAAAAATCCCAAATAATATTCTTTAATCATCGTCTCACCTCACCAATTTCTTTACTTGTGAGAGAAGAGGAAAAATAATTGGTTTAAGGGTGCTTTCTCTAAGTTTATGTTTGTAGTTACTTTGAGGTCATTATCAGATCTAAAATGACTCATTCTCAGGAAGAATGTTGCAATTGCAGTTCCAGGATATTTGGATCTGCTGTAGACATAGCACAGCAATATCTTCCCGACTATGTTTGCTGCACTGGGGGGTGGGCAGGAAGGGAGAAGAGAGAGAGAGACAGTACAAGGCTCTTTCTCAATATCAATGAGAAAGGTCTGGAGACAAATGCTTAATAAAGTAGCTGGTTTAATAAGACAGAATAAGAAGAATACAGGTAGTAAAACTTCTGTCTTCAGATGCTGGGAAAGTCTTACTTATGCAGCATCATGTGGAGCCCAGGTGGATTTTTCCCACGGTGTGAGGCATATTCTGTCCACAGAGAGAGGTCCCTCCTTTTTGTTCATTCAAGCTATTATGTAAAATTTCTTTTTAAAAAAACCTCACAACTCTGTTCAGAAAGATGTTGACAGGAGAACTTTTGGCTGTAACTGCATGGATAAGTGGAAGCTTCCCGCAGGCTGCTCTGGTCAGATGAGCTGGCGGAGTTTAATCCATGACCAAGGCGCCCGTGCAGCACAACTCCACACAGCACATGCCTGCCAGGTTTATTGTGTTAGTCACTGAACCCTTGATGTGCAGTGGGCTTCTGATAAGGATTGCTACATTCCAGCCCTCCATACACATAAGCTTACCTTTCCTTGAGATATGGAAAACTTCAGATTATGTCAATAACATAGAGGCTTCTCAAGCCCTCAATAGAACGCGCAAAAGAGCAAGTGTGACCTGTTTGAGAGCACTAATACCTCAGATACATCACGTTCTGCAAGGCTTCCAGTGCACCAAAGGACTACATTATACAGTTAATATTGATCGAAATAATTATTATAACTACATAGATGTGTATTTATACACAGAGACAGAGAAAAATCTCCTAAGGAAAGAAGGTCTAATAATTTAAAAAAATGCATGTCTGCCAAGATCTGCTCCTTTTTCCTAAGTTTCTGATCTGATGTATCCCCCCTCAATTTCAGTGGGAGATACACGTCCTTTTAACTGTCTGCCAGTTGTGAGACTATTTTGAAGATTCTCTAGTAAGATAACTTTCTATGCATTCCTCTGTTTCTCACTGGTATGGCTCAAGAGTGTTTTTAATTGAAAATGTTTTCATCCCATAGATTTCTAACGTGGATGCTATCAGAAAAATTCAGAAATTTCAAAAATGGTACAAGCATCTCCAGATCAGACCATGCAGAAGACAGGGTGAGGTTCAATTTGTTCTTAGTAGTTGTTTATTCACCACTATATGAAGGGTGTAAGAACAGAGATACATCAGCAGCTGAACCAATATCTATTGATTAAAACTTACCTGGTAGAAGGAGATATCTGTGTAGCCTTTACATGGGACCTCCTGAATGTAAGATATGCAGTGAAATCCAGGCATATATATCAGTAGAGAACTCCACATGAGAACTTCTCTGTAACTCACGACAGAGGCTTGGATATATTAATTTACAAATAAATGCCTGAGGCAAGAAGAACTTGGCAGAGTCTGAATGGTTTTGTCAAGAAATAAGGCAAACTGTGCAATGGGATCCTGGGTGACAGGAAGGTGAAACTTTGAGTAGTGCAATGAAAGAGGATAGGAATTGGCTATATAGGGTGGGATTTTTTGTTTGCTTGTTTGCTTTGAGGAAACAAGAATTTTAACTTCATTAAGACTAAGCTGAAGCCAGGCACATCTAGAAAGCAAGAGGAGAGAGAGAGGATGAGGAACAACAAGGAGTGGAAAAAGATAAGGCAGTACTAGAACTCTTAATTCATAAAAAGAAAAATGTCTTTCCTCAGAGGAAACAAGAACAGTTGGATTTTACTTCATTTCAGGAATTAGTTACTAAAATTCAGAAGAATTCTTGCTTCTGAAGCCACTTAGGTTTTAAGCTTGCATTTATCTGCTTGCAATATGGGCCATTTTTTCTTCTGAAATATTTATGCATTTTTTATGACAAATAAATAATATTTATATTTATTTAGCACTGATGCAATTATGTGATGTGGGCTGATAAATACTAAAAGAATATTTATCAAAACAGGAATGAAAGCTACTAGGCTTGTTTTTGTGTCAGCACAAATTATTTATTCTGCTTACAATAAATATTTTTTATCCTAGTCACCTGGGAAATCAGACCCAGACACACATCAGTAGTCTCAGTAGCAATTCTGAGAAGAAAAAGTCTCTTTCTCTCTCTCTGATTAATAGTTGCCAATCAGAAAATAGACCATTTTTGACCATATTAAAATCATTGTTTGAAAAATTTAAATATGTACAGATAAAACTTTGTCCTTTAGAACAGTTGTTTAATAATTCTAGTTTACCTAAGGAATGTAGGTCTTGCTTCTCTTGCAAATTAGACTAAGCATTATTCCTCATAGAAAGATGACAGATGATCAGACACAGAAGTGTACTTAACACTTATTTTTCTTAAGGTGTGAATAGACAGTTTCTGGTTGGTTCTGAAAAAATGCTGTGGATTTCTCTAAGAAATTTTCTTTTAATTCGGTTTTGAAACTTTTTGACTTCACTCTTGTGACCAGTGACTGGACTCGAGGAAATGGCATGAAGGTGAGTCAGGGGAGGTTTGGGTTGGATATTGGGAAAAGGTTCTTCACCCAGAGGGTGGTTGCCCTCCCCAGGGCAGTGGGCACAGCACCAAATCTGACAGAGTTCAAGAAGCATTTGGACAACACTGTGAGGCACATGGTGGGATTGCTGGGGTGTCCTGTGCAGGGCAAGAAGTTGGATTCGATTATCTCTGTGGGTGCCTTCAAACTTTCTGTGATTCTGTGATAACAAATGAAGGTGTATTTGATTTTTACCACAGTAATTGACTCTGATTTAGGTATGTTAGGAGCAATAACAACTTACACAATACAAGTAAATTGTTTAGGAATTATTAATGCACTAGGTCACCATGACATTCTATGAAGACATAAGAAACAGAAGATTCTTGTTATAAAGATTTTATTTATCAAATAAGTGCAAAAACTACTATTTAGTAAACAGATGACATTAAAATATTTTTTCTAATTTTTTTTTTTTAGGGAAAAACCAACACTCTATCAAAAAACTCCCAATTCTTTCTTTGCTTTTCACAAATCTGAGAGAAAACTACTTAAACTTTACAGCATGGGAGGACAAAAAAGCTGATTTCTACTGTGTTTTCAGGTTTTCACTCCATTAATTTTCTGCTTCATGAGTGGGGCATTTAGAAATCTTTTCCTTTTCTTTTTAATTGAAATGCAAAGTACTATCTCATGTACTCTTAATAGGATTAAAGGATTCATCATTCCCTCCTGCCTAGCTGGGTAATTGTACAGATGTACGTTAATTAGCTTTGTGTCAGTGCTTGTGTCTTCCACAGGTTCTGCTGTGCTTATTTGGCTGGTATTCTGTGTTTTGAGGTCTGAGGGGAGGAAATGGTTCACATGAAGTATTCAGACTTTTACTCTAAACCTTAGAAGTATAAAAAAAAGCAAACCATGTTTTGAAGTATGTTAATTCGTACCTTTACTTCATTTTCCTCAAATCAATAATTCCTAGCAATGTAAAGGTACATTTTAATACATGGAAATAGAGAGAGATGACTATATAATACTTATGATTTCATTGTTGTAGCTGTGATGGTGTAAGAACAATCAATCTGTTAAAGCAGATCACTTTCCCATTTTTAGGATTTTTTCCTTATGTATACACTCCTGTTCATGACTTAAGTTTGATCAAAGGCAATTAAGAGGTAAATATGAGGATATACCAATATATCACAATATATCCGTTCTTTAAAAGTGCCATAAAAAGGTATAAAAAGAAGACTAAGATGAGACTGAACATGTGTCATACTTCCACTTAGTACCTCTAAATTCCATATGGTTTTTCATTTTAAAGAATGTCCTGAGATAGGCTTGTTTCAGTTGGCACTGAAATTTAAATTTCATTGATAACTTTGGATCAGATTTCAGAATCAATTCAAAACCCAAATACCTGTTTAGACACACTTGGCATTTATTTTTTTCTGAAGTTGCTATTTTGGACTAGTTATTTTATATTTATTTCACCATTTAAAATAGGATTCTGATGACAGAAAGTGCTGAGCAACATGGCCACATTTCTGAAAACAGTCAAGTAACTCTCCAGAAATAAAAAGAAAAATACTCTGAATTATCTTTATATTTGGGAACAGGTCACAGATGAAGTTCTCAGAGTTCATCCTGTAAGGGAATTCATTATTTACTCAGCAATACAAGAAAATTTTTACCTGGAATTTCAAGACTTGTTGTGTATTTGTTGTGTTTGATAATACTGGAACATTTGCTGAAAAAGAAAGAAATTAGTCATTGGAAATTACTTTGTATCAGCTTTATAAAACAGTACTTCAAAAATCTTCCCTCAAAAGACTGGAATCAGTGGGGATCTAGTCCTTGAAAAGCAGTCACATACTTCTCATTTCTGTTTTTTTCTGCTTGTTTTCCCCATTTACATGATCTGCTTTCACCTCCTATTTTTCCCCAAGGTTTTATTGTTTAATTTCTGCTCCCACCCATAACCAGCGCTCAATATTTCACTATTCTGCTGTAGTATGGGTGAGTTGTGTTTCACTTTATCCATAGTGAGCAACCCCTTTGAAAACTATGCTCATAACACCAGTTTAGATCTCTGCAAGCCTTGTGGGACTACATAATACTACAGAAGATGTAGTCTGTACTTGGCAGGAAATTAATATCTGTTCAGCCTAAACCTGTACCTTCAGGAAGGGGTCTTTCATGCATGGTCATTCTACAATCAGGAATATTTTTGTCCCTATAAGCAATTATTTTTGTAAGGATTTATTCTAACAAGTAACTCAGGAGAAAGTAATAAAGAACAACTTATAAAGAGGATAATTTAAAGTACATAAATTCACATGTGCATGGCATGAATTCAGAATTAAAGTGTTCTTTACCTAGTTTTGGTTAGATAATTCAGGAATCAGTAATAGTGCTAGTTATAAAGACTGTCTTCATGAAGAGGCATAGAGAATCTGAAGTTATTCCAACCCTATTCCAAATTCACAAGTCCCTACTGTTAGAAACTTAGAATTAAATGGTTGTTGTAGGTCCCTTCCAAGTGAAATAGTCTATTCTAAACTGTCATAGTCACATCAGTGCCATACCATGTCAGAGTCTTTTGTATCTGTCCCATCTCTGAACAATTCTACATTTTAAAATGATTTTAAAATATTCTAAAAAAGTTAAGGATGGTGAAAGTTTTCCAACGGAGTGAGTTTATATTCACAGTATCAAAAGGGAAAGACAGTGATGAAATGGATAAAACAGTATTAAGGTATTGAAATCTAATATTAATACTCAAATACTACCTATAGCTTTATTTTCTTGATATAAACAGCAGGTTGATGAGACAGGCCAGTTTCAATATGTAGTATTGAAATGCTACACAGCTGAAAAATATTCATAAGCAAAGGGACTTTTTTGCCCAAACCCTAAAATATTTCTCAGAAAGCATAGTAAGAGGACGACTAAGGATTTATCTATACACTATTCGTACCATCAAGATCAGAATTTCTGAAAAGAATTTAAAAAAGGAGCCTTTTTTTTATTAGTAGTATATGTGAAAAAGGGAACCAAAACACAGTGAGAAGTGGCTGAAAGGTGCTGGTATTTTACAAGTGATAACCTCATCAAAATGACTGTCTGACCAGAGGAAAGCAGTCGCTTTCAGATACTCTGCCTCGCAGCTGCACTGAGGAGAGGAACATTTCACCAAAACACTGCAGGATACTGTGGTCCAGATGAACACAAGGTGCACAATGGAACTTCAGGTCCAGCAGGATGTAAAGGAAAAGGCTGAAGAGCTGATGAGGACCAAGCAGTGGCAGCACAGTGCTCTCTCCAGAAAGCCAGTTTGCCCTGGTTGTTGCCTACAACAAACCTGCACTACGTGACTACACAGTTATCTCTGAACAAGCTGGTTTAAAGTTCATACACATGTATGTACTGCAGCCATAGTGCATGGAAAACATCTTCACACTTAATGAGATAATAACTGCAGAAAGATCAGTTTACTTTGGTGTCCTTAGCAGCATATGCTATCTGGAGATTAAAATCACACACGCATAGATTCATGTAGCTTAGTATTCAGTAATGCTTGATTTAGAAAGGCATGAATACCAAAGTAAATGTATTCAAATAATTAAAGTAAGAATTTATTTGAGTCGGGATTAATTAAGTTTCCCTTTCATTCTCTATATTAATGTCTGAAATGAGTTTTGAAGAAAAAGTCTTTCCTCCATGCCCTGAATAAGAAAAGATGACCTTTGGAAAAGACAGTCAGTATGTACTGTAGCAATACATGATAAACGGTATTGTCACCGAAACCCGGGA
>VYZT01078052.1:0-16093 GCA_013400735.1 Pomatostomus ruficeps | reverse complement strand
AACTAAAACTAAAACACAGCTGATAATATAGCTGCACCTTTCAGTTTGCATTTGTTTAAAAAACCAAAAGGAACCTAAGAAGTGTAATAGAAAATCTAAAGATTATACCTAGAGGGTATTTTTATTTTTGCCTTTTTTGAGAAACTACAGGAACAGTGTTGGTGTTAGAAATCTGTAAAGAAATAGGAAAAGGAGGAATTTCAAAGACCCTAGGAAACTTTTCCCTTAGGATTTTTTTAAACATGTTTTCATAGCACTGTGGCATCTTTAATGAGAGCAGTGAAGAGTGGGAGGGGAAGAGCGATGTTCTGAACTCTAGAAATACATTACCAACATTTATAGTCAAGAATTCAGATTTTGCGTAGGAAATTTTTCATTTTATGGTATGTAAGTTTCGTAGTGGTTTATAGTGATTGCTATACAAGACTTAGGATTGATTTTAAACAGTTCTTCTACTATATTACATTCTCTGTCAAATCTTAGGAAAATAATAAGTTCTCTAAGTATTTACTAAAACTATTATTCTGACATTTTTATAAATTAAGAGTTGATGACTGTATTCAATTTAAATTGAAGGATATAAAGTTTTGCCTTCTTACTGCATTGAGAAGTGCCTTTAAAAAAGACACATTCCAACAGGTACTGATCTAATATTATTGGTAATACATGAGGTATACAATACACCTCACTGTCCTGAATCTTGAGACACTTTACTACAGTAAGCATTTTCTTTTGATGGAAATAGCAAGTAATATTCTAAAATATCTGGAAAATAGGAGGAATGTTTTCCTATATGTGTGTATGTTTCATTCTTTCACCTTCTGAAGATGTCTGGGATCACTTGTTTTGTAAGTGAATCGGGTTGCTTCTCCATCGTGAAAGTTCTACTGGAACAGTATTGCTTTCAATGAACAGTAAAGAATGGTTTTGAAAAACAACATGATGCACTTTCTTATCTAGTGGCTGTGAGTGTAAATGCCCAAATATTACCCTGATCTGTTTAACTCACAGTTTGGTGGAAAAGTTCATTGCTTTCTCGAGGGCCTGCAAATCAGTCTTGTAATTGATGTCCTTTAAAAGTATACAAATCTTAATAGCATTTGCCCATAGTACACCTTCTCCTTCACTGAACATTGTATGGAATAGTATTCTTAGGGTCAGTTGCAAGTTCTGCTCCAAGCATGCATTTGTACAGTTAGTTCATTACTATAATTTTTGAGATCTGCATATTTTTGTTCTGCAAATAAATGTTCGAATTACATTTTGTGGGTTGTTTTGGTAGCAGTTTAGGGTATAACATCAGAACTTAAAGGCTGGTTGGTCAAAAGAATAATGATATACTCTGCAAATATATATATATAGTTTGTACTTCTGGACATGCTTATTTCCAGAATAATTGCTTTATTACTGAGAAACATTTCTTATTTTCCATTGCAGCTTAAGAAACCTAAGCATGTAATTGGCTAAGACACTGGACCTAATACATAGAACATTGAAATCTGACTTAGTTGTTCCAGGTAAAAAAAGAGTCTTGGGAAGAATGTGTTAACTCTAAAATGGGCTTGTCAGCAGGTTAATGATAGAGGCAGTCAGGATTTGAAGCGTATTGGAGTAAGAGGTAAAAACACATTTAACAAAGTAAACCAAAAGTCACAGAAATAGTAGGTGGCTCAGGAACGGAATTTGAAGTGGTTAAACAAACTTTTGTATAAAGGGAAAAAGAAAACCAGTGTAATTTCCTCTTGATATGTAATTAAATATCACACACTTCCAGGATCATTTCCCACTCAGTTGCATATAATTTTATAGCTTTTACAATCATTCTAAACAAACTGTCTTCAGTACACACTAAAGTGATTTTCACTTGAAAACTTGGTGAAGCTGTTTAGTATCAATCACTGTTTGGGATTCTGGGAATGCTGCTTTACAGGCAGGTTTATAGTGACACCGGTCTCAGTGGGTGGACTAAACACTGCAGTCCAGAACAATTATGTCCTGCTCAGTCTTTTAATATGAAGGTGTATTTGTGAAATGCGCAACAAGACAGAGCAAAGTTTAGAGAATGGTAACAGTCTTTTCTTTTTTACTTCAGAGTTGTAACTTGTCTTGGCCATCTAATCAGGCTGCTATGACTACAACATTTAGATTAATACTTTAATATACAAGGAATATACAAATGAAGTGTTTTGGCACCTTTGTGATTAGTGCAGAGAAATAACATATTTGTGAGTAGATAATTTTATTTTCCTCAGTGTCTTTTATCAACTCTGTATTTCATGAGTGTAGTGTGTGGGCTGTAATATTAAAAGCAATATAACAGTATTATTTTCTGATACCTTTCATTATTTAAAAACAGGGAAAGTTTATTACTGGGACAGATTTAAACATTCTCAACAGATAACAGAGACCATGGTTTCAGAATCTAGTATTTTTACTTTACATAAACACTTTGAAAACTGTTTCTGGTGTCCAATATATGCAATTGGAGTATTGCATATATTATTGTAGTGGGTAGTGCTTTGAAGTTGTCAAATGCCATATAATACTGGCCTTCATTCTCTTCTCCATCATTTGCTTCTAGCGGAAGGGCAGGAATAACATATGTTAGAAGGATCATTTTACTTAGCTTGCTGGAGTTACTTAAATCTCAGCAGACTTTTAAAACTTTACATCTCAAGCTGAATTTGTTTATTTAACTTACAGTCTCTCTTTCTCTATTTTTCCACATGCACAAACTCAGGATCAGACTTGTGGACTAAATCCCGTGTCTCATGTTTGTAATACTGTGGAATAAAATGTCAAATAAATAGCTATTACTGATTCAGTAACAATTTGAAAATATAATGAAATGGAAATAAGACTTGCATCTCTGATGTACAGACATATGGAAAGGGCTCTTCATCTGGTGATACATGTGCCATTCTGGTCTATTGTTGTCTCATGACTTAATAAAGTCTCTTTTTGGGGGGAAAGAAATGTACAAGAAAAGTTGGTGTTTGTGCTTTAGAAGTAATTTTTTCCTCTAATTTGTTCATAATGAGCCACATTCCCATCTATATATGAGAGAGTTTTATCTCATGAGTGCAACACCTCATAGATGAGACAATAAACTGAAGTTCTAACCACCTTTACCCAGGATTACTTCCAGTATCAGTAATTACCATCTGCTACCTTAATTCTTTGCAGTTTCAGCTGAATGTGTTATTCTATTCTGTTCAGAACAACTGGATAGTCTTGGGCACAGTTAAATAGTTGTTACCTTTCACTGGTGAAAACAATACCTTGTAATATCCTGCAATGCATTTCTGTGCTGAAAAGTATGACAGCAAGTCCACAGTTCACCATTCACTACTTCAGAGATGGTAATGGGGAAGAGCTTTCCTGTAATTAGAACAGCAGGCTCTGATATGCTCCCATTGAGCCATAATCTTATATTGTTGAATATTTAAAATGCTATCTGTACATAAATACTATTATTGTGCCTAACAGCTGAACAGCTTAAAAGCATTCAGGTGACATTTCAATTCTGAAGCTTTGGAAACTTTGGCAGTCTAGACTGATAATGTCATCTCAGTCTTAAGTACAAATGATGCCATTAATTCTGCCATACTAGAAAAAAAATTAATTACAGTTATTATTTTGCTTGGCTTTAGGTATTTCAGGATATGACATTACAGTAGTCTTGGTCTGTCAGCTTCTATGGTGGGGATTTGGACTGTGTATGACTTGTTCAAAGGGATAAAAAGGGTAGTGGTATTTACAAAAACCTTCTGTAAATCAATAGATATAATTTTGTCTTTTAGTGCTTTTACTGGAGCATGTGAAACATGACTGAGTTCTTTTGAAATTGTTATCCAAATATAGGATTGAAAATTTCCATTAAGAATTTCCAAGCTAATCAAAACAAGCTATGTTGATGTAACAATGAAAAGAACCTAAAAAGGAAGCAAGAGGAAGGAAAGTTTGTGTCTTTTAGCACAGTTAGACACTTCAAGTTCCTCAGTTTTCTAGTTTTCAATACCTTGCTTTATAAGTTACATAATTTTAATGTTACAGACATCATCTAGAATATGCACAGACCTAGCTGTCATTGTAACCAAAAGTATCTCCAGGAAGGATTTGAGAGATGACATCATAATTCTACACACCATTTTAAAGTGGATGAATAAATGGAAACATAAAAGTGGTTTAAAATAAGTTTAGAAGCAGAAACTAGCATTGCTAAAAGGAGAGTCTGAATATGGATTAGTGAATGGGACTGACTTATAGTGAGACTTTGTTGAAGAAGCAAGGAATAGGGAAGGGATCTACTGAAGGGTATGAAAGATGTGACTGTGGCAACTGAGCAGAAAAGCTTTGTTGACTGTAGTACTGTATCAGCCTCTGAGAATTAGTGGAAATATTTTGTGTGATAATTCTAGGATAGTTGGAAAGAAAAGAGACATTTAATACTGTTTAGTACCTTTGTGGTACAAAGGTTTTTATTGACAAAACCAGTGCCTTGACAAGACTGTGTATCTCATCATACTTTGAAGCAAAATTTTTTTCAACTAAGCAGAAGCTTTCAAACACCCAGGCAAAGCCAAAGTAACCATGTAATCTGTCATGTACACAATATTTCCTTTAAGCTTCTAAGTGTATATGATCTTAAGGTGATGTTTCATACAGAATAATATTAATGAAACTGCCAAGATTCTTCTGTCTTGTATTTTGTATCTATCCTTGAGTAAAGGAATTATGTAGTTGAACCAGTTCTTGGTTTGTTAAAATACTTTAACTGAACTAGCAATTTTTTTGGGTGGTTTTAAGTTTCCAAGTTGATAAAATATGAATTTTTATGTCATTAGACCATGGCCTTTTTACCAAACATGGGCATAAGTAAACTGAACCATAAAGTTTTCCCTTGGTCAGCTCTTTTACAAGGGCTTACTCCTCAACACACCCTGAGAGAAGCAGGTGTCAGAACTATTGCTCCTTTTCCAGAGGGAGAATTTTGCACTTCATATGCCTGTTCATAAGGATTTACACAGCTGAGATCTTTCAGGAAAGGCTGTAAATCAAATTATGTCCTTGGTAGCCTCCTCTTGTGCCTCCGTGAGCCCGTTGTGGATTGTGGTGCTGGTTGGGTGGTTTATATGGAAAGAGGACGTGTGGCTTTCCCCTACTGCCTTCTTCCCCTCTGGCTGGAAATTCACAGTCTGTATTTACTGAGGCTGCCTGGAATGAATCTAACCCAATGTTTTGAGGGTAAAATCTTGTAATAATAACTACATTTTTTTTGCATGGTAACTCCTGGCTAAGGTGCAGGATTATGCAAGTGGGCTTGTAAATGGATTAGTAACACTAGACCACTGTTTTTCGAAGTAATTTTCAGTTGATAGAAGATTTTTTAAGTGTTACATATCTGTGAGAGCTCTATTTTGAAATTGTTTCCTGTGTTCAAATAGTCATAGTTTTTTTTGAGAATGATTGAAAGCAAAAGCATCAAAGTGCATAAAAAAAAAAGGGCTGTTAGATGTATTGTCAGGTTCCACATGGATTCACTGTTGTTTATTGGCAGCTGTTTCTCTTGAGTTCTTAATTGTATGCATTTTAGTGGGCAGGAGGAATGATTTTGTGTTTAATTCAGAACCTCCCTTCACAGAAAAAGGAATGAATCTATGCAGTCACTGTTTGGATTGCAATAAGAGAAGACAAGTGAATAATAGTTCCATCCTAAAACTCATCTTTCAGGTTACAGGAGCCCTGGTAAAACTTCTCTATATCACAAGTTAACTAAATATTTTTCTAGTTTTTCAAGAAATAATGTCCCTGAAGTCTTGGTCAAGCAAATCTGAGTCCCATTTTAGCTCAGAGAGATTGTTTTCTCATATATCCATCAATCTGTGGCAAATTCTATATGACAGTATTGTTTTCATAGCATCTAAAATAATTTTAATACCTTCAACAAGCCAAATTTCTAAAAAGTAGCAACGATCCTTATTTTCTTTTCATTGAATCTGGCAGTAACCTTATCCATGATTTATTTAGCTCACTACCAAATATAAAATTGAGAGCTCCACACTTTAAAAATCGTACTGTTTGCAGCTAAATTGTATCTACTATTAGGCACAATATTCAATCCTGTTATGAAACATAGGTGCTTTTTAAACCAGCATAATGTAGAATTTACTGCAAAACTATCAAAATCATATTTGAATTGAAAATGTGAACAAGGACTCTGAGATATCTGTGGTACTTATAATATGCTTCTATAATTTTTACATCTTGATGATTCTAAATATTTTAGATTGATTGCTTTTGGCAACTATTGGCTCTTTAACAGCCATCCCTGTTAGTAGAAATAGTTAATGCTTACATAGTTAGCAAATCATGACTTTCTACTTCAAGAATGAAAAAGGCTACTTTCTATTAAAACATAGATCAAGTTTGGTTTGAAAGATATTTTAAATCTAAATCTCTCTACTGAGAACAAGTGCAGACTGAGAACTTGATGAGAACATATATTTAAACTGACATATGCCCAAGGGGCAAATTTTATCATAATGCCATTTGAATCTGAACATTATTACCTGAAGCTCTGAAAGTATGTTAGGCTGTTGTTACTTCACATATGGAAGTGGACCAACTCTGACCAGTTTTATTTAGGCAAAAATCTCATTTGGGTTTGGCCTGTATTTGAAAACATAAAAATGGCATTGAGCATGTATTAATATGAACAAATTTACCTTAAGTGACACAAACTAAGTATTACCCACTCAAAGACCTTGATTTTCTATTTTGTCAGTATCTGTCCATTCTCTCTACACAATCATATTGTTGCATTTTTGTTCTGTTATTTTTAATAGAACATATTTTCAGAAGTGAATATTGGTGGAAGGTTTCACTTGTTTGTATCTGTCTATTTTCTCACATGTTTCTGAGATTTCCAGAAAAATCCACATTTAATAATTTCTGGTAACATGCACACACAAATACAGAGATTTATTTTACTGAAAAGTCAACATCTCCCAGTCTAAAGCAGAAATTTCAAGGGTAGTCTGTCAGAGCTATTGTCTCCTTCTCTCTGTGGGCTCAGAATCCCATGAGTTCATTCAAGGTTTTAGAGCACAGCAGAAAAAGGGCTTTTTAAAAATTTATTGTTTGAGTTTGAGTTCAGAAGTTGATGGAACACACTAAAATAAATTGGTAAATAAGCAAGTGAAAAGAAGGAATCCTAGCCGACTGAAAATACCTTGGTAAAACAAGTTTGTGGTTGGATTCAAAGATAGTGATCACTAACAAAGCAAATTAGTTGAAATTCAGATCTTTTCAGTTAAGTTTCCTTTCTCATATCTTATTCCTGCTCCCTCTCCCTCCAAGCCATCTGTTGCTCCTCAAAACAGTTCAGGACTTCAGCAGGATCACAAGTGAAATATAGTACAGGAGTGGGTGGGGCGACTCCTCCCCAGGGTTCACTGCCGGGTCAGCCCAGATGGCAGTGCAGGGCATTGAAAGTCTGGCGCTGCGCGAGCGTCATGTCTGACTGACAAATGTGGTGCTGGTCACAGCGAGTGGTGAAATCTGAATGTGGCTTCTACCCATGTGCTGTTTACCAGTCATCACAGTGATAAATATTTTGGCTCGTTCAGATGATGTGGCGTAAGATCTAGGCATTGGACTTACAAGGTTATTGTCTTCTGTCTCCACTTGTCTATTTTTTTTCTAGCTCTGGTAATAGCAATATCAACTCATGTCTCTCTTCCTAATTACTTCTGGTAATGCAGGATTTAGCAGACTAAACTAAGCTTGCGTTCTGTACTGAGATGCCTTCTTTTCTTTTTGTGCCAGACTGTTCCACCTTGTTTTGCTTTTGAAAAAAAATCACATTTGAAAATCTAATTTTTCCCTTTTGATATAGTCTCGTGGAAATCCTGTACTTTAAATAGGACAACTCAATAGGGATGCTGTCGTTAATTTTCATCTCTAAAAATTGTTGCTTTGTTAATAGCATTCTAATTTTGTCATTTTATTAAACTTATATTACTGGTCAGAAAACAAAAATTACTGCTTTATTCCATTAAAGAGTGACTGGCATGGCACTCCTCTGATCTTTAAAAAGAAATTTTACTTTCATTGTATTTATGCATTAAATTAAGTGTTCCTATCTACAGAATAAACTAACTTCTTATAAATATTACTGTGCTTAATTATCAGTTAGGTGTTTGAGTTTTTGCTGTTATGGTTGATGTCCAAGAGTGATTAAATGTGTAATAGAGAACAAAAGAAACATTGATGTGAACAAAGATACTACAAGATAAAGGTAAATTTTATCTTCTTCATGCTTTTATTCTTTTAAAATTATTTTAATTCCTTTTATATTCAGCATGATTTGGTGGCATTTCCCATTAGTTTTTTTCCAATTCACTTCTTATTTTAGTCTTTCAGAACATCTAGCAACGATTTAACCTGTAATATCTTTCAGTTCTAGTCTCAGCTGTGTACTTTAAGCAGCTATTCTTCACTAGGGTGGTCACTAAAGAGAAATAAGGTAAAACAATGTTTGAAGGAAAAATCTACTTGGACATCCTGCATTTTCAAACTGACTTATTCTTAAATGTCTTGTGGCATAGTATACTTGACTACACTTAAACTTTAAATGCAAAGTGATGTTACATATTTTGCTAGTTTTTTAAGCCAATCTATTAGAAGGCAACAGAATATGGTGCTAAGTGTTGTGTGACCTGACTTCTTTATGTGTATCTACATTGTGAAAAAAACCCAACAACTTTTTCAATAGAGCATTTCATGAAATATAGACTAACATTAAAAGCCTGCAAGATGCTTATGGTAAAAGCATATGTACATTTGTATGTCAGGTCTAGTAACTTTTGGCTAATACTTTCTTTTGCCCTTTCTTTTAGTATTTTGCTTGGATTTTTAATTAAGCCTTTCTTAAAGTATCTCAGATGCGTCTCATTTATTGATAATTATACTTACCCAAGGTAGTGTAACTAATGTGGGAGATACAATGGGGACTGCATCACATTTAGCAATTTAAACTTGCTCCTTAAACACCTGGAAGTAACCGCAACAAAAATATATGTAGTAGTAGTGTACTTTGCCGTATCCCATGGGCAGCTGTAAATGTTAATGACAGTTAACCTAAGATGGCTTTAAATGCAAAATCGGTTTTCTGACCAGAAGACAGGTGGTATGCCATATTCTTTTATAATCGCCCCATAGCATGCTTTATGAACCATCATCACGCCAGAGAGAAAGAATAGCTCATCTGGGCACATACGCTCCCTTTCTTCATCCTATTTTTCCTCTTTGCAGTCATCTTATAGAAAGGAGACAGGCATTTAGCACAGAATGCCTTAATCCTTGAGTTTATGAGCCCTAAGAAAATCACAAGTATGGTTGATGCTGACAGTCTGCATCAGCCCTTACAAAATGAAGAAAAATGTTGAGAAAAGAGAAAGAAAATTGCAAAGGGAGAAGTCCAGATCCGATTAAGAGCTCAACACCATGTGTTCTGGAATACTTTGACTTAAAGCTATGATACACAGCAGAAGTTTAGAATGGTGCATGTAGGAGTGCTTACATTCGAGGATCATCATTTCAGTTTGGAGGCAGGGGGCAAGAACAAGGCGACTGAGGCCAGGTCAGCTTGTCTTTTCTGCCCTTGCTGTTGGTTTGGCAAATGTTCCTGGAGACTACAAGGGTATGTAGTACTTGTATTACTTTGTAAAGGCTGCCTTTCCTATCTTAGATTTGAGGTGCAAGCAGTTGGAGCATTGTGTAATAACCAAGTACTACTAGAACTGCAAAATATAAAGATAGATGCAAAAAATAGGGTAAATTTATATTTTAAAAATTTTCTGTGTAGTAAAATGAAACAGCCCTGAAACAAGGAACAGATGTATGTGCTCAGTTTTTTTATAAATATGACAATTAATGGGTTAGTTTGCAAATCTGTGGTTTTTTGTTATTAATTAGTCAAGAACTATAAGGTTTAAAAATTCGTATTTTTCTAATGTAATAAAATGTTTTTAGACATTGGACAGGAAATGTATTAAGGAAATAAACAGAATAAATTCAAGTTCCTTTTTTTGCTAGTTCGTTTATTTGGGCGTTGATTCTTACTCTTCAATATAGATACTGCATGAAGCATCCATATTTATCTCAGTAGACTTATTCCTGACGTATTGCTACAAAGGCTTTGTTTGTAAGGTATCAGCTAATTAAAATAAATCTAAAATTAGACATGAAAAATGTTGATTTCCAATTCAGTGAATCCTAGCAATATTATAATAAGTTTGGTTTTAATTCCCGAGAAACATATTAAAATTAACTTTTCTCTCATTTACGTAATGCATATAACTAAACTTCCTTCCTACTGTGAGACAGTTTCATTTATTGTTATTTGTAAACAGCTTAGTAAAGATGCATAGTGGATTGGTCTAGAAACTCCTTGAACAGTTTCTTTTGAAATAACACTACATACGTTAAGCTCAATTACACATCCAAACAGCCACAACACACTTTTGGTAATTTATTCATTGATTTAACATAGTACCCAGAAGAGTCATGCCTGCTGTCAATTTTGTAATATATTATGTTTTAAATATACTCATGCTCACCCATGCACGCCATTAAGGTGTGCATAAACCTGTGTTTTTCTCTCTTGACAGCTATAAATGTTTGTTATTATTACACAAAACATATGTTCATGTTGTTTTTGTCTAAATTATTCTATCTGGGGCTATAAAGTTTTAATGTTATTAGTTGCCCTTAGAATTTTAATGTATAACTGCTGTAACCTTCTTAGGATTTCTCTGCAATTAAATAGAAACTATTTCACTACAGCCTGGAAGAACAATATATTTTATACAAATAAAAAAATCCTCCTTGCTCCATTTTCTTCCAATGTAGCAAACTGTCTAGTTGACACGGCTCTCTATATACTGCAGTCCTACCTGTAGTATTTTCCAGAACAGAATAGAATATTATACTTTCCTCCAGTATTCTCATTAATAAAAGAACCTAGCTTAAGTCATTTAAGATAGAAGGAAAGTTGTAAGCAGTTTGCTTTGAAAACCCTCTCCCTGTTGTTCTCTGTTGTCCCCTTATTCAGAAAATACAGAGGAACCTCAATCAATGTAACATTTATACTCTGAAAAAAGCTGAGGCTTTAGGAGATGGAGTATTAATGTAAAAAAATAATTTGGAGAAATTTTTCCTCTTGTTTTCTTTTAAATAGCAGCAGTGTTGGCAATAGGAAAATGCTTTCCCCCACCTTTCAATTTTCAAAGCTTTTTTTCTAAGGGAAGAGAGCAGATGGGAATTCATCCAGGACATTAAATGATATTTACTGCTTTTAAATTAGCAAAGGCCTCACTCAGGACACCCTTTTCTGTATACTGGATTAAGGCATTATATGAACTTACCTTTTTTCTTGTGTTTTGGGCCAAAATACCCTCTCATAGAGGAAGTAATGTACAATTGTGCCATGCAGACTTTAAACATCTGACATTTTTAATCTTATCTCTAAGTATAGCAAACTGGCATTTCTACTAGATTCTTCAGGCTTTATTCTGCAATCTGACCGTCACACTATTCATGTGAAGAGGTACGAGAGTGGTCAGAATATTCCAAATAAACTTATTAGAAGATCCTCACTCTCTTAAATTGATTAAATAAGATTTCTTTTAGGAAAAAGGAATAAGGTATTTCTAGGTGAATTTGTACAAAATGCTTGAGATGCTTCAACCTGAGAATTTGAATTGGAAGGTGTTTCATGAACCTTATATTAAAAACTGAGGAAGAGGATATACTTAATGCCATTAGTAGCTATTAATGCCTGGTACTTTTGAAGCACAATATATGTACATGCCATAATGCCTTTCGAAAAAGGTAATTTTCACAGAGAAAGGAGCTGAGGCAGAGAGGGGAAAGCGCCTTCCCCACAGCCATAAGGTGAGTTGTTAGGCCAGTTGGAATTAGAATTCAGCAGTTTCCTCTTCCAGGCTTGTGTTGAGCTCACTGAACCAGTAATACTCACACTTCTACAGTAACTTCCTTAACATTTAATGCTTCCAGGACTCTGCCAAAAAGATTTCTTTCTTTATGAAATTTAATTCTGTCCCCCCAAATTTGATTTGTCTTGCATGTTTTCCTTGCTCTTCTTTATTTGTTCTTTCATTCACTTTTTCCTTTGGCTTCCATTATGCTCCAGAATATTTCTTTTTATAATTAATTCTTTTTTTTCTCCTTTTCCCACATACTGTTAAAGAATTGTGTCTTTTCATCCCTGACAATATTTCTCTTTTTGTTCCGCATTATCCCTAGGTATCTCAAACCTGCCTTCAGAACTGCCCTGTTTTACAGGGCCACAGTTGCAGCTCACAAACATTGTTTCACAGCACCCTAATTTTCAAGATTTTAATTATATCTGAAGTTTTGCCAATTATATGGTGAACTTCTGCATTGGAAAAAGTAAGACCACAGCCTTCTATACTCAGAACTGAAAAGCCTACAATAGAAAAAATGTACCATTTGTTGAAGAATAGAGATAACGGGGGAAAGCAGTGTGTCAAGGTACTTGGTTAAACAATAATCTCTTACAGAGCACTCATTACTGCTAAATAATTGCCTGTGTTGGGAGAAAGGTTTCTGTGTGAAGAACGGTTCAAGAAGGTCAGTTATCTAGTGGTAATGACCGTAGCGGTCATTAAAGGGTATTAATGCTATTAAGAACAGAACTTTAACTTTTTATTGAAGTTTTTATTTAAATTATATTAACTTTGATTCAACTTTTAATTGAGGTGCAACCATCCAAATTCTATAGTCAGGAACCAAGAAGTGATGAACATAAAATTACATGTTCTTCTGATAGGCTGATGAGTCTTTAATATATTATAATTTCAGGAGTCTCTACAGAGCAGTTATTAGTATAAAACTATTCAGAGGTATTCTATTAGAATTAGGGCTGGGTGACTGATTCAGGAAAAAATCCTATCTTGACCCATAGCAAATGCAGGCAGTATATTTTCTGAATTAGAAAGAACTTCTTTTCATAAATATAGTTGCACGCAATCTCAAAACACTTGCTAAGTTAAAGCAGTCCTCTGGTGCCTAAAATGATCTGGCTTATAGACATGATGCATGGTGGCAGCAGCACTGATTTCATTCTGAATTGGATTTAAAGTTCCATACTACGTTCAGTGCTTGTTGTATAGAGAATGTCATTCTGAAAGTACATAGGGACAGTACAACTGTTGTACTTCCAGACACTACAAGAACTAGAGTCGGGGTATGGCAGGGGGTCCCAGGAACCTACATGGAAGGACTGAGCCAGTACTGAGTAGCCCTCCTGGTCCAACTTTTTGTATTGTCTTTTTCTCTAAGGCCTTTCAGGAATGGGCTACTAAGGCTAAAGGGCTGAAGCACTAGAAAAGAGATGTGAGACTGGAAAATTAACTCATAGGGATCCAGAGGAGTATCATTTGTCATGCAACGGAATTTTTTTGTCCTTACCTTTCAAACCTGAGGATACAGTAACATGCTGTAAAATAAAAAATCAAACCCATCATGCTACCAGAACTAAACACTAAACACTGTTTCATCCACAGGGAGGAATGATGAGCAAAGAAATGGCTGATGTGTGATAGGAGTTAATCACATTGCCAAGTGCATGTCTGGGCAGGTGCTGAGAGACTTTGGTAAGAAAGGAACAGCATAACCTGCTGAGGATTGCAAGCTGAACAGAATCCCCCACGCTGTCATGGTGACTTTTCAGGATACAATTTCAGAGCCAAAAGCTATATTGTATTTATGAAAAACTGTGACATTAAGAGACATCTAACCATCTTTTAAAGTTGCAAGGAGGAAAGAATCTCAGGGCAAAGTATTTGTAACAAAAACATGCTATCCAAAAGATTTTTTGCCACTTTTATATTAATACATCAAATAAAGCAAATTATGTCAAACAGTAATTATTTATTGCATTATTATCTGAAAGGTTTTTTTGCAGTGAAGAAAAGTGCCAGTTGACTTTACTACAGGAAAAATTGTTCTAGGTTTTGGAAATGTTCTGGATGTTTCCAAATCTTCCAGGACAATGTTAAACTTTCAGTTCCATGGTTTATTATATGTTTCTCTAGTTTCAACAGGTGAAGTTATGTACCATTCCATGAAAGAATCTTCTTCTTCTAAAATCCTTTGAACTTGTTTTCTAATAATTAGACTTGGGGAATACTTTGTATTAGATTGTTCTACTGCCATTTTCTTGCAGAGAAATTTACTGTAAGAACTGATAATGGCTTTTTTCCTCTTTAAAAAAATAGTAAAGTGCTTTTGGTAGGAAGCCAGGTTTGTGTCATTTAGACGTGTCACATCATTATGAAAACATCATTCTTCATAACACAATATAACAATGTGATCTGCTGAGCTGCTGACTCCTCTTGAAAAATTGTAAAGTTGTGTGTGCATATTTCTGTGCAAAGAACTACTTCAGTATTATAGAGCATTTTCCTGGCACTGCCTGGTGGAGTGGTCTAATGTGTTACACTTGTAACTGGGAGAAGATACGTTCTAAAAAGTGATGTGCAAGTCTTTGTGGTTCTAATTCATAGGTACATGACACTTCCAAAATATCAAAGAAGAAACTATTAATAGACATTCCATAAGGTCTTTTAGTCCTCTGCCCTGCCCAATGCACAAAAAGTTAAAAAGCATCTGAACTGTTTCTGCAGCTTGTCTGTTTTCTTACAGTCAGGCAGTGGTGGGTATTCTGTGACATCCAAAACAATTTATTCCAAACTTGAAAGCTTTTTCCTACTCTTTTGACTAAATTTATCTTACAGCAGTTTATACATAGTTTTTCTTGTCCTATCCCCAGAAGACACAAAGAATCATTATTTTAACCTGTGTGGCAAGCTCTAATGCATTTGACAATCACCATCAATTTGCTATTCTATTTCACATTGTATGGGCTTGTTCTGTCAAACTGTAATCACAGTATAAAACTAATAATAAATGAAAGTCAAGATAAATAACTTCCACAGTAAATACAAACAAAAGAAGTCTTATCCTCTAAGGTCTAGAGTGTTTTAATAATTTACTGTTCAAAACTCCTTTTTTCTTTAGTAGACAAGACTTTCTGGCCAACCTCTTAAGTAGGAAAAAGTTTCTTTTCCTTTGGTGACTATATGGAAATATTCCTTGATTGTACAAAGAATGCATTCCTGCATATGACTTGCTAGTAAACAACAGTTTACTCATGGAGCTGTACACTTTCTCTCCTACATGTTTCATTGATACTTTAAATTCTCCTCAGTGTGTAATGTACCTTCTTCTGGACCTTATATCCCATAGTAATATGTATGTTTAAAAAATACAGGCTAAGTTACTTTTTACCGTGTCTCGACTAACCCAAATGTCACGAGCAGTTGACGTCTTTGAGAGGTTTCATCCACAGGGTTCTCCTTTTAGGGAGACCTTAATAGAAGAAAAGTAGATGAATAGTTGGGGATGTGGAGCACTGGCCAGATAAAGGCAAAAATACCTTATAGTACTCATCACTGAAGTATTAGCACATGCATTTATCTTTGTTATGATCTTATTAAAGACAAAGATTAACATAAGTAGAGTTAAGAAAGTTCTCAAAGACTGCCAGAATTGTGATGTCTATAGAAACATGCCATGATAAATGATAACAAAAATTGTTGGTGGTAGGAGTTTGGAGAAATGGGGAGCGATAACAATAGAAGGTGTAGACATGCCATGTGTGCATCATGGTAGCTAAAAATTAGGGGTCAAACTCATGTCTGAATATTTACAGTCCTTTCTCATTTGCCTGTTGGAACTGTGTTGTCTGGAGTAAAGAATTTGTGGAGAAGCAAGATGTCTGAAGCAGGCTGAATCTGATGAAAAATTGAAAGCAATGGTAAAAATATAAAGACTTGAAGCAATATGAAGCAAAATAATGGGTCAAGAAATAAGCTTGCTGTCTTTTCCTGTTTCGTGACTATCCTATCTAAGCAAGGAAGAGGACTCTAAGCTTGCTGCAATCAGAACTGCTCTGCATTACCTGTCATGTAAAAGTATT